>BQKN01058912.1:0-16606 GCA_022839385.1 Asparagus kiusianus | reverse complement strand
CCAACGCCCGCCATGCCCCGATCACCCCACTGATAATCCAACCATCGGGGCCTACAGAGCTCGCCGTCATGATTCCAACGCATCTGAAATCACTCAAATCCGAGTTCGGACGAAAAGTCAACGGCGAGTCAACGGCGGGACAACGGCACAGCCTCGGACTGCGTTGAGACACCCAAATGGGCCTCGGCAGGCCCGAGACACCCCCTAGGGGGTGTCCTCAAGGCAGCCCCCTCCCCCTCTCATTTGCCTATAAATAGAGGCCCTTAGCCTCCATTCTCGGGGCTCCCAATTCAAGGCTGAATTATCTTAGCCAAGGATTCCTCTTGTGTGAAGCGGCGAAGCCCTGCCGGAGCGAGGAGTCAGAGTTTTCAAGAGAGCGGCGAAGCCCTGCCGGATCAAGGAGCAAGAGATCTTCATCAACAGTCTCCTTCATTCACCCCTCCCTTTCCTTAGTGTTGCTCCTTAGCGGTGACACTAAGAAGAGCTATTATCTCGTTTTAGCCGAGATATACGCTTATAAACTTCTAAAGATCTCACGCGGATCGACGAAGTTCTGCTTCTATATCCCACGCGGATAGACGAAGCTCTGCCGGATTTTCCCGGAAGGATCTTGAAGAGTCGGCGGTCCACGGATATCGACGTCCCCGTCACAGGCCAACAACCCACGCAAGCGAGACCGTACCAAACCGGGCTCTCGTGTTTATTTTCGTTTAAGTTGTAACTCCTTTGTTTTCATTTTTATACTGTTGTAACGATCGAAGTTGTAACAGATCTCGAAAAAGAGAACAAGTAATGAAAACAGCAACTTTTACCGGAAACAGTCTGGATTCCTGAACAACCAAGGTTGGTTCAAGAACGGTAGCTGTCGATGCACC
Organism: Asparagus kiusianus; assembly: GCA_022839385.1. Classification (NCBI taxonomy): domain Eukaryota; kingdom Viridiplantae; phylum Streptophyta; class Magnoliopsida; order Asparagales; family Asparagaceae; genus Asparagus; species Asparagus kiusianus. The sequence goes on along the minus strand of BQKN01058912.1, from coordinate 15,731 downwards.
CGCTATATCAGATGGTTTTTTAACTAAAGCCTCAGAAAACGGTGGGTCCAAACTAAGAGGCTCCTTAGGAGGGGATTCTACAAACAAAAGAATCATAATGAACATAATTGGGTGTTAAACGGAAACTTGAAGCAAATGAGATTTAAAACTCATCAACTCTGGGCACAACATCAGCCGATGTACCAACTTCTTCAGTTGGTCTTGCTTTTGTTGCGACTGGACTGATCTGAGGGGTGACATTGACCTCTATCATCATAGGATCTGCAGGAGTTGTAGGTCGGGATTCAAGAATGGACGATTGAAGATCAACATCAGCCCCTGCCCATGATGAATAGTCACAACCCTCAGGCTGACGTTCAGTCTCAGTGATTATAGCAGTATCGGTCCCGATAACTGGTCCTATAATTCAGATACTTAGACAATCAGTCGGGTAAAAATATATATATAAGATAAGGAGTTTGCAGAACAGAAGCCTTACTCTCAGAAGGACCTGCCTCTGCTAAACCGACACCAACCGCTGATTCCGTGGCTGCATTAGTCGCTTTCCCGAACAACAAATCAGAGATTTCTTGATGATCGCTCTCTGAAACATCAATATTATAGTCGAAATTGCTGAAGTCGTTGATTTTGGGGGTGTGGGTGATTCCTCCTTCTGTTGGTTCGCTCACTACAACATCTACAGAATATATCGAGTTATAAATAACATATGAATTCAGACAAGTTTGTCAAGATGAAGATTAATTCTACCTTTGTTCGTCGGAACAAGTTCAGGAGCTTCGCTACTTGTACCCACTTCTTTTAGTTTAACTAAAAGGAGACAAAGCGCACGAGTCATTAAGAGGGGCACACGGTACGACTCATTCATTTCTCGGATTTCTCTTCCGAGAGGAGAAAGATCAGTACCTGTGTCCGTAGCTGATGGATCCATGTCAGGAGGTTGTGGGATACCAGCTGGTCCTTCTTTCAGAGCATCCTGGATTTGTTGGACAAAACTAGTCTCCTCGGTTTCCATACCTCCGGGAGAAGCAGCATCATAGGGCAGTTCTCCTTCTTCTCGACTCCCTATAGAAGTTAAACATGAAATAAGTTTGAGCATTAAGAAGTGTAAAAGTAATAAAAAATAAATAGCTACCTTGTTCATCTGAAGAAGCACTGTGATCAGAATCCTCCTCTACAGCCGGAAGATGAACACGGGGTTTGGAAGCGGATTTTTTCTGTCTTTTCGATGGACGCGCTTCATCCCTAACTCTAGACCCTTCATGACGATGCTTAGTGCGTAATTCAACCCTGGGAGAGGCCTGAATTTGAGCTTGAGCAGAAGGCCGAGATCTTGGCCGAAGGGCAAGAGGCACTGTGTCTTCCTCATCCTCTTCATCCTCACTGAAAACTTCCACCGTCATCCTGTTTGGGTAAGTCATAATGACTCTTTCCTTCCTTTTTTTTGGAACATCTGGTGGTTGAGTAGGCGCGATAGATGAGCGCACAAGTCCTCTCTTGAGGGGAGAATCAGGGAGACCAGTTGCTTCATCAGAACTCGAACCAGTCTCACTCGCCTCCTTAGAAGTCTCCGTCTCCTCGGAGTTGAATTCTTCTTCACTACCAGCCGAGCGAGCCGGTTCTTTTCCCTTCCTCGACGATTCGGCAGCCTCTTTCTTTTGAGGTGAAGTCTTAGCTTCACGTGTCGTTCTGCTTGAGCGCCGCGGGACTATCTCTTCTTCTGATTCAGGCATTCTCTGATGTCGGGCGACGGAGTTGGCAACAAGCAACCATTTACAAAATAAAAAGGTCATCCGTAGAGGTGGCGATTCCAAAGGGAGATCGAACTCAGTGCTCGTACAGCCAGCAATACTCCAAAACCAGGCTCTCGCGCCATCAATGAGTCCTCCTCGGAAGCTTAGGTGACGATTCGGGTTGCCGACGTATATTTGATCGTAGCCGAATTGATGAGCAAATCGGCATGGAAGATAGGGTTCGATAAGACAAACGTCTCTTACCCGAAATAACAAGTAACCGGGTCGAATGTTCATCAACCATCTGAAGCATCCAATATCCAAAATGGTGCGATTCTGTCTTGGATCTTCGGTATCCGATAAAGTGGTGTTGTAGGTACCAGAGAACCAAGGGAAGCAGGGGAAGAATTCCCAACACTTGTGAATTTTGAACTGCCTGGTTATATCTGGCTCTCGATGCTTCATCCACTTGCAAGCCTCAAGATTCTGCAACAGAGGAAGACGAGGATCTATCGCCTTAGGAGCTTCCATTAAATCTGGTCGGTGAAGTACTAACCAGGCCATTAGATAAGTATAAGGCAACTCCAGCTTCGGGACTGATAAGCTGGCGGAGGGTTTCTTCTTCTCCAGAGTAAACACAGTGATCAACTGTCGTAATCCACTGTGAATGGCAGCCACCATAGCAGGAAGCAAGGATAATTTGCGACCTATAGCTAACTGGACGGCTGGATACAATACTTCTATTGGCATCATATCAGAGGACTGGTGGGGAACTACGCACCTCTTCAGCCACAAGGCCAGGAAACCAGCCAGCAGAGCAGTAGAACTCATAGGAACACTGGCTTGCCACAGATAAGAACGGAATTTTGTCCCATGCGGAAACCCATCTTCTGAATGAGAGGTGTAAGTCTGGGCGTTTGTTTTCTCTAATAGCCGATTGATTTTATTTGGACTCATAGGAGACAATCCGCATACATCTCTCGAGCGGTCTTCCAGATTCTTGAACAGCTAATCGGCGAATTGTTTTAAGCTGACTTGAGGAGATTTCCTCCTTGCTTTGGGGTCCATCTCGGCCGTAGCTATGTGATAGTGACAGGTCAATTCCCATAGAACGTCATAAGTCACAGCTGACCGATCCTTTATCTTATTCAGTTGACTAGTAGTCGGGAAGAACTCTTGATATGGGACGTCGCCTATCGGCAAAGCAGATACCTGCATCATTTCATGCAATGGTAGTCCGAGCTCCCCATTCTGAGTAAAGAATGTATTAGTGTCCGGGTTGTAGATCTCGAACAAACAGAGAAAATGACCTACACTAATCTGCAGACAACTCATAGTAGCACGGATCGGGATCGCCAACCCTAAATCTGTTAACTCTCGCTCCCAACGTTTCAACGCATAGCGAGTCATTCTGGTCTACCACTATTTATCCCCAAAATAATGTACCCATCCATAACATCTGAAATTCTCTCTGGGTAATACTTTGCCCGCTGCCGCTAACCGGTTCTTCACAGTATTGGCTTGCACTGTCTTTTCATTCTGAGGGATGTTATCTTGTCCCAAGATACCTGGGTGAAGTCCTCGTATAGAAGCTCTCTCACTTGAACCTGGGGTGGCTTCCTTCCCGATGAAACCACAGTGAATGTGCTCGTGATTTTCAGTTAATCTCCAGAACATTTCGCGGTTAACGGATAAATTCCTAAACTTTAACAGCGAGTGGTCCTGAGGAATCAGAGGTAAATATAAGAATGATGACCCGCTTTGATGTAACCATTGTGCGGGCTTGCAGATTGCGACCTCCGGATCCTTCATCGAATCGCCAAACAAGAAATCTGGCTTCCTTATGCATTTATTGTCATCTCGTTCTGAAACCAGAGGGGTGTCGGTGATTATCCGTCGCAGAATACGGCAACTACCTCGTTGAATCATTTCTCTAGCTCCTTCACTATAATCTGACTTAAATTGGGGAGCAGACTCTACTAATGGTAATCCCTCATAAAGAGAATGAGCAATATTACTCCGACCCGTAACAGCATCAGCAGGAATAGCAGTAGGAGGAAAGTGAACTGATGAAGAAAACATACATATAAATGGTGTAAGAATACTCCTAAAATTACAGAAGAAGCGGTATATCTTACTCTATAAGATATAGTCGCTATTTCATAACAGGTGTGACGATTTTCCATCAATCACATGTATAAAAGAGATATGCGTTACTATGCACGAGCATTATAACGGCATATCAAAACCTTTTAACACATGTGGGATGATATGGAATCGCCCCTGCATGGTCTGAAGTGTGTTTTGTCTAAGCAAAACGAACACTGTTAAGCGTCGATCCCCTCAAAGGAGGATGCCGGCTCTTCTCGAAAGTATCTCAAAGGATACAAACGAGGATCTGCATACAAACACAGGTATATATATATGGAATTAACGGAATGCAATGTCTAAATGCGTGAAAGGGTGAAAGAAGTATACCTCCATGTGAAGCGGCGACAGGAGTAGCCTCCTCAGGAGATTGGATAGTCGAACGGCCCTGAGAAGTACAAGATTTACGTGGTGACATAATGATTATATGATCTACAATGAAACCCGAGGGGAAAATTAGGGTTTTGAGCATGCAATCGACAGAGAATAAAGCCAACACAACTGAAACAGTGCGCACAGCATGTTCACAGTTCAACAAAATCAAAGTTTGGAAGAAAGAGGGGCGAACAGACCTGTGAGATTCGAGTGAAATCTCTCTAAACCGAAGCACCACGCAAATCAGAAACGAAGAGAAGAAGAAACGATGAAGAACTGGTCGAAAATTGCTTGAAAATCGCCCCAGAAATCGACGTGAAAAAGCCCTAAAAACCCTAAGTCCCGATTTTATACTCTGTCTCGCCGAGCGAGACAGTAAAATACTGTCTCGCCGAGCGAGACAGTAAATACTGTCTCGACGAGCGAGACGGCAAATACTGTCTAGCTCAGCGAGACAGCAAATACTGTCTCGCCGTGCAAGACAGCAAATACTGGGGAATTGTCTCGCGGCATGAGACGGTAAACACTCTCTTAGTCAAAAGTCAAATGTGATACGGATAGATACTCCAACGGGTACACGAGTCTAAACTGTTTCCCACACCCAATAGGAAGTTCCTGGAGAATATTAATCCGAATATTCTTAAGGATAACCTGTTGAGCTCTCAGTGAATGTGTCAATTCAATGACAAAAGCTGAATCTACAAGAACAAATACCAGCTTCGATTCAAGATCTCGACCACGATCAAGCGATAAACGCGACGCCGGGAGAACATTAGCTATTCTACAAAGAACTGAATAGACTAAAGATAGAAGAGGTCAAGGGTTGGAGCCATTTGCAAATCCTACAACACGATCTACTCAACCAAGCATTGAAGAGATCGTAAGTAAAACCTATCTTATCCAAAGCATCCCAGACTCTTCTATAAAAGAATACGTCTGGAATACTTTGGAGGGGGTATCTGTAGGCGTCAAAAAAATGCCAATAGATATCCAAACATAAAAAATCACTCAAAACTGGGAAAATCACCCAAAACTCACAAAAATGAACTGTCTCGCCAGCGAGACAGTCTTTTGCTGTCTCACCAGCGAGACAGTCTTTTACTGTCTCGCCAGCGAGACAGTCTTTGCTGTCTCGCCAGCGAGACAGTCTTTACTGTCTCGCCAGCGAGACAGCGTTGAAAAGGTCAATAACCACCTTGAATAACTGCCCTATACGTGTCCATTAACTGTCAAGGGACGTGGGAAACAACGTGGGCGAAAATCACGTGAATAACTGCCAAAATAACGGAGTTTGAAACGTGGGAAGGCAGTTACTGCAAAACTGCCAAGAATATTCGTTTTGCGCGACAGCATTTTACTGTCTCGCTGGGCGAGACAGTAAAACACTGTCGCGCCGTACTAACTTGCTGTTTAGTTGTGTTTTTACAGTTGCAGACCCCTGAGGCTATAAATACCCCCCTAGGGTCACTTCTGACGAGGATCGAGCATTTGTTAGAGCATTCCAGAGCAGAGAGAGCAGAGATTTCAGTTCCTGGAGTGATTCCTTGACATTCGAGCTTAGACTTGATTTCAAGAAGAACGACTATCTTACTTCGATAAGATATCGTTTCCAATTCTCACTTCGATAACGAAGGAAGAATCATAAACCCCCTCACGATCTGTGAATCGGTGGTAAACGAGCCAAAGCACTCACGGCACAGGCAAAGTCCCACAAAGCAGTATTCGATAAACGAATTCTGTGTTATTTTCTTCAAGAGTTGTAATTTTTCTTATTTTCATTGTAATTTCTCTGTAATCGAAAGAAGATTAATGGAATCGACAATGGAATCAACTTTTGCTGAAAACAGTATCAAGACCAAAACGCGGAGGTCCTCCCCGTGTATCAACACCAAAACGCGGAGGTCCTCCCCGTGTATCAACACCAAAACGCGGAGGTCCTCCCTGTATGTCAACAGTAAAACGCTGGAGTCGGACCCGCGTTACAACATCAAAACGCGAGGGTCGAACCTACGTTACAACATCAAAACACTGGAGTCGGACCCGCGTTACAACATTAAAACACTAGGGTCGGACCCGCGTTACAACATTAAAACGCTAGAGTCGGACCCGCGTTACAACATTAAAATGCTGGGGTCGGACCCGCGTTTTTCAACGTCCAGCGGGTACCCAACTCTACGTCTCCAGCCTAAAATGCGGAGTTAGGATCCCGAACGCCAACTTGGGCGTTTGGCTCGTTCAAGCACGAGCTGAACGGTTGCAGGAACCGTTTTCCCTCCATGATCTGAGGGATTTCCGCCCCACTTGGGAGCGGATTAAGGGGGCGGTTACACCCCTCTCAACCCCATTATGGAGAGAATTAAGGGGGCGGTTACACCCCTTAATTCCCTATAAATATGGGTAAACTCAATTGAGTTCAGGCTGGCATTTTCGGATCTGGGACTTGGCAGCAAAGGGGGAGATCTTGGAGCATCAGAGATTGAGAGATCGGCATTCATCCTTTGGAGCATTCCTTAAAGCCTTCGGTCTTGGCTTAAGAACCGATTCTCGGTTCAAATCAACTCTTTTTCAAGAGTTTTCAACTCATTCAGAGTTATCAACTCGTCCAGAGTTCTAAAACTTGTCACGCAAGTTCTCCACAACGTTAAATCGTGAGGAGAAGACCATGTTCCAGTAAATCAAAACGTCGGATCGTCAACGGAGAGCAAATTCGACGCAAGCATTCGAAGGAGGTACTCCATCGACACCGTGAAAAACCCAGAATTAAACAAAGGAGAGAATTCAGATTCATTCTCCTCTCTTTTGTAATCAGGAAATCCAATTGTATTTGATTTTGAGAGAATACAAGTCAATTTTCTTTCACTGACTTTTTATTACAAATTTTCCACAAACAAAAAATGGCGACTCTGCTGGGGATGAGCTTCTCTGACGAAGAAGTGGTGGTGCAATCCGATGTTCATCTCACTAGAACAACCGTCGAAACTCTCGTGGTAGAGTTTGATCAAGCCAAGTTTGAGGAATCCATCTCCTCCGGATCCCTTAGCCCTAAAGCAATGCGCAAGATCCACAAAGTCTTCAAGGAGACCAAAGCTCCAACTGTTGCTTCTATGCCGAAGGAAACCCTCTCCTTTAGCCATGATTGCTCGGACAGCCCCTCCTCCGATGGAGTGGGCTCAGCTTTAGCCAAACTCGCGCCAAAGCGACGAGTATCGGGTCACAAAAAGCCCATCGCGGAGACCAACTCCGTCAACGCCGACGATATCATTGCAAAAGCCTTAAAACAGGCCAAGAAGAACACTGCTCGTCGAAGAAGAAGGTCTCAGTGATGGGCACAACTTTGAGAAAATCGATCCTCCAACCAACGCGAGCTTCGCGTTCGTGAGCCTAAACGTGACCCTGAGCTCCGCGTCTATGAGCCCGAACAGGAGCTTTGCAAGAACCAGACTGAATGTGGCCCTCAATGGCGCGTTTTACAGCCAAAACGCGAACCTCAAGCCTTCGTGGAACGCGAACTTCAACTTCGCATTTCTAAGTCAAAACACGACCTTAAACACGACCTTCGCATCGACAATGAAGAACGCGACCCTCATGTCGCCAAACCAAAACGTGACCTTCGCGTTTCAAGTGCTAAACGCGACCTTCACGTTTCAAGTGCCAAACGCGACCTTCGCGTCTCATGTGTCAAACGTGACCTTCGCATCTCAGGTGCCAAACGCGACCCTCGCGTCCTAAGTTCTAAATCCAATACAAAAGTTGGTGTATACCGTGGAGCTTCGGGGCGCTGCCCTGAACCCCACCGGGGGGTATTCCATCCCCCCCCCCCCCGGACCCCCTGGACCACCGGCTTGCTGACCGGGCAGCGAGATCCCCGAATACTCTGTGTAGCATGACTAGATTGAGGGGCGGATATAAGAAGTTCATGGATTCAAGGCATCTCAACCAGATCCATGTTCACCAAGAGCCAGTCCTGTCCAATCATGGACTAGGGGTTCCAATTCAAACCTCACAATCAGTGAGTAATTCTCGAGTCTTTACAATAGACTTGAGAGAGTTCATATCGAGAGAAAGACCGATACAACACGTCATTCGTTCATTCCAAATGAACGACTGATTCCTACGGTCCTCTCGGGATGTTAATGTTGCTCATATGCGGCCAAACCATTGGTGTTCGACTAATTTATGAACGTTGCTTTGCTCGACCAAAGACGACGTTCTCACAGAAAGAAGTCTCCAGAGACCAAATATCCCGGGGTCACTATCAATGTGATCGGCAGAGGGAAAACCTCGAGTCCTAGTTCCGATGATTCTGAGACAAGTCGTTCACCGACTGTCAGAGAAATCACTAATGAGTTTGAAGGAGTCTACCAACGCACTCGGACGCGAACAGGAGCTATTCCCTCTATCAACTATCGGAGGTTAGCCAGAGGAACCAATTCTGATGATGAACGCTTAGCCATTGCAGAGTCTCAATCATCAAGCTCTTTTGTTGAACATGAGAGCTCCGCTTATATGACAGGAAACCATGAAGATCTCACAAAGAGGCTTGATGAGCAAGAGGCCATGCTCAAATCTCAGCAGGAGGCCATCAATGAACTCCTGGCCCTGTTGACTCAACTCGTCGCATACAAGGCCAAATCTCAGAAGACAGATTCGCCACTCAGGTAAGAATCTTCCCGAAGGGAAAGAACGTCTTCGTCCCGACCTCACACAAGCAAAGGGAAGGGAAAAATGGTTGATGACACGGCTTCTGATCAAGAAGCCCACAACCTAGAATCTTCCTCTGATGAAGGAAGAGAAGCTAAGAATGAGCAAAATCCTCAGTCGGCTAAAATCGAGGAATTGGAAGCCCGCCTAAATATCATTGCTAACAGAAGCGAGCTCCAAGATGAGGGAGTTACCAGGCCTTATCCTGCCGAATGGGATGCAGCCCCTTATCCTCCAAAATTTAAGGTTCCGACGCTACAAACTTTTGACGGCACGGGATCACCGAACCAACATATCTATTATTTCAAGTCACAGACTGGGAATGTGATATCAAACGATGCCATACTAGCTCGATTGTTCATTGGCACTCAAGGGAGTTGCCTTTGAATGGTTCAGGAAACTGCCTGTCGAATGTATCCAAAAGTGGGCAGATTTAGAGAGACTCTTCCTATCAAGATTCTTTAAAGAGGATACAGAAGTCTCCATCCATACCCTTCTCACCACTAAGCAGAAGAAGAGGGAGTCCGTCAAAGCCTTCGTCAAGAGGTTCCGAACCATGGCTCTCCGGTGTTCGTCAGGTATGACACAGTCTACCTTAGTAGAGACCTGTCGACACAACCTGCAGACCAACATCCTAGCTCGAATAGGAGTTGCAGAATGCCGTTCCTGGAGACAACTGATCTCTCAAGGCGAACAGGCTCAAAAGATTATTGACAGGCTCAAAAGATTATTGACAGGATCAAAGCTGAAGAACAAGGTAGGCAGGAACAACCTGAGCGATCGGACCAAGCCTAATCTTCTCCTGAGCAATCGAACTAAGCCCAATCATCTCAGTCAGAACCAGAAGATACTACGACTACTGAAGCCAATCCTCTTCAGTAGGATGGCGGGTCCAACAACTATCACGTTAACATTTACCTCTGATAGTCAAACTCGTTAGACAGTGACTCACTAGGCGATGTGTCATGTCTACCATTTCCCCCCTGCACTTGTTCAAGACTAGGGGTTGGTTTATTTATAGTTCATTGGATTATGAATAATAAATTTTCTGAGTTGTCACGTTTAATAAAATACCTCTGTCAACCACGAAATCCGTCAAAACTATCACGTTAACACTTACCTCTGATAGTCCATCAACTTGTCAATCCGCTTCAATAGGATGGCAGGTCTAAAAAACTATCACGTTAACATTTACCTCTGATAGTCCATCAACTCATTAATCCTCTTCAAGTAGGATGGTGGGTCCACTGAAACTATCACGTTAAATATCACCTCTGATAGTCCATCAACTTACCAGTCTTCTTCAATAGGATGGTAGGTCCACAAAACTATCATGTTGACAGTTACCTCTGATAGTCCATCAACTTGTCAATCCGCTTCAATAGGATGGCAGGTCTACTAAAACTATCACGTTAATGATTACCTCTGATAGTCCATTCCCTCCAAATTCTCTTGCTAATCCTCTTCAAGTAAGATGGTGGGTCCACAAAAACTATCACGTTAACAATTACCTCTTATAGTCAAACTCATCAGATAATGGCCTACCTAGTGATGTACCTCTATTCCGACTTCATGGATAGTGCCTCACTAGGCGATGTGCCTTGTCTACCTCTTTTTTATTCCCCTGCTAAGTCTTAATCAAGACTGGGGGTTGATTACTTGGAATCCTTTGGATTAAGAGTAACAAATCTTTTACATCGTCGAGTTAACATTACACTTCTGACGATCATCATCCCCACAGAGTATGAATGCAGCTTGCATCACTCCTAATTTGTCACGTTAATAATACACCTCTGACAATAATCAACTTATCAATCCTTATCAATAGGATGATAAGTCCTCAAAATTACTCAAATCGCAATCTTCCCCAACAAGACACTAAGTCTTCAAAATCTTATTCAAATCACGAGCATCAAAACTCATCGCTTCTGATGATAAACTTACCTATCAAGCCCCCTCAGCGAGACGCTAATTCCCAAGACCTTGTGCAAATCACAAGTATACATTATCCTGTCACGTTAACACTAAACCTCTGACAAATCCACTTATCAATCCTCGTCAATAGGATGATAAGTCCACAAAGTTGCTCCAATCGCAACACAACTCTTGTCACGTTAACAATAAACCTCTGACAAATCCACTTATCAATCCACGTCAATAGGATGATAAGTCCACAAAGTTGCTCCAATCGCAACACAAATCTTGTCATGTTAACATCATACCTCTGACAATCCACTTATCAATCCTCGTCAATAGGATGATAAGTCCACAAAGTTGTTCCAATCGCAACACAAATCCTGTCACGTTAATACTAAATCTCTGACAAATCCACTTATCAATCCTCATCAATAGGATGATAAGTTCACAAATTTGCTCCAATCGCAACACAAATCCTGTTACGTTAACACTAAACCTCTGACAAATCCACTTATCAATCCTCATCAATAGGAAGATAAGTCCACAAAGTTGCTCCAATCGCAACACAAATCTTGTCATATTAACATCATACCTCTGACAATCCACTTATCAATCCACGTTAATAGGATAATAAGTCCACAAAGTTGCTCCGATCGCAACATATTCCTGTCATATTAACACCATACCTCTGACAATCCACTTATCAATCCTCTTCAATAGGATGATAAGTCCACAAAGTTGCTCCAATCGCAACACAAATCCTGTGACGTTAACACTAAACCTCTGACAAATCCACTTATCAATCCTCGTCAATAGGAAGATAAGTCCACAAAGTTGCTCCAATCGCAACACAAATCTTGTCATGTTAACATCATACCTCTGACAATCCACTTATCAATCCTCGTCAATAGGATGATAAGTCCACAAAGTTGCTCCGATCGCAACATATTCCTGTCATGTTAACACCATACCTCTGACAATCCACTTATCAATCCTCTTCAATAGGATGATAAGTCCACAAAGTTGCTCCAATCGCAACACATTCCTGTCAAGTTAACATCAAACCTCTGACAAAATCCACTTATCAATCCTCTTCAATAAGATGATAAGTCCTCAAAATTACCCCGATCGCAATATCTTTCATTGTCATGTTAATACCAAACCTCTGACAAAATCAACTTATCGACTCTCTTCAATAGAGCGGTAGGTCTATAAACTAGTCAAGTTAACACCATACCTCTGACGACCAAATCAACTTATCGACTCTCTTCAATAGAGTGATAGGTCCATAAAATATTGTTAGGTTAACATCACACCTCTAACAGTCAAACCCTCCACAATGAACTTGTTAATCCTTTTTCAACAAGAATAGCAAGTTTTCATTACAAAATCCCCAGTGGATTAAATATTTTCTAGAATTATCCTAGTGATAATAAAGAAAACTTTCTGAATTTCACTCTAAGTGAAAATTCACGCCAAGTTAATACTACACCTCTGGCACTTCTAATTTTTCTTTCAGTGTTTCGAATAACACAAGAAGAAATAGTGACAAAGTCTACGTATTCAATATCGTAGTCAGTGATTATCATTAAATTAATAATCTCTGAATCCATACCTTGCATGTATGGGGAATTTTATCCCGAATCCTAAGAAGGGATAAGTCAACGCCTAATACGCGTTGTCGGTGAGTCTTTGACCGTAAAAAGGACAAAAACCCACGTATTCAACATCGTGGCAGGTTGTTATTAATAACGCCGAAATCCATGCCTTACATGCATGGGGGAATTTATCTCGATCCCTAATTAGAGATAAGTCTGTATCTAACACATGCTGCCGGGTAGCCTATTCCCATAATAATGGTGAAGTCTACGTATTCAACATCGTAGCAGGTTGTTATTAATAACACCAGAATCCATGCCTTACACGCATGGGGGACTTTATCTCGATCCCTAATTAGAGATAAGTCTACGCCTAACACGCGTTGCCGGTTAGTCTTTTGCCGTGAAAAAGACACCAAAATCCGTGTCTTACACGCATGGGGAACTTTATCCCAAATCCTAAGTAGGGATAAGTCTGCGCCTAACACGCGTTGCCGGTTAGTCTTTTGCCGTGAAAAAGATACCAAAATCCGTACCTTACACGCATGGGGGACTTTATCTCGATCCCTAATTAGAGATAAGTTTACGCCTAACACGCGTTGCCGGTTAGTCTTTTGTCGTGAAAAAGACACCAAAATCCGTGCCTTACACGCATGGGGAACTTTATCCCAAATCCTAAGTAGGGATAAGTCTGCACCTAACACGCGTTGCCGGTTAGTCTTTTGCCGTGAAAAAGACACCAAAATCCATGTCTCACACGCATGGGGGACTTTATCTCGATCCCTAATTAGAGATAAGCCTACGCCTAACACGCGTTGCCGGTTAGTCTTTTTTCGTGAAAATGACAAAGTCTATGTATTCAAAATCATAGCATCAAGTCTAAGAGGGTTCATTCTCTTAGTACAACGTTACATATGGAACGGACTTAGACAATTTACATGCTAGCCCGACTCAAACGGTAGTCGGTAAAGGCTTATCAAATCCGTTGATGGCTGAGGGTTTGCCAAAAATCCTATGCACGTTTGCAGGCCCATCAGCTTAATGGATGTGAGCCGAGACTTAAAGCAGATGAGCCAAAGACAAGTCTCAAAAACTTAATAAAAAATGCACGGAAGCCACTTCCATGTCTTAAGTCAAAACGCTAAGGTTAGACCCGCGATGCAAAAACCAAACGCTTAGGTTAGACCCGCGATGCAAAAACCAAACGCGGAGGTCAGACGCTGAGGTCAGACCCGCGATGCAAAAACCGAACGCCGAGGTCACACCCGTGTTCCAAATTCAACATGCAAGGGTGAGACCCGCGTCTCAAGTTCAAAACGTAGGGATACACCCCCGCATTCCAGAAGCAGGATTATGGCGCATACCTTCACACAGGCCCTACATGGCAAATCCCTTCAACCAAGATACCTTCGAAGCGAGTGCATAGAACGACTCCTTTACGACAAGGAATCAACAGCTCCAGGATCAGGGTTGAGATCCAAAGTATTCCGAAAATTCGTCCCAGTCAACCGTGAACTTTCAAAAACTTTGGAGGGGGTTCTGTAGGCTGTCTAAAAAAACACAATAGATAGCTTATCCCCCATCAAACACCGATGATGGAAGTTACAATCTGACGACTTCCAGAAGGCTACAATTTGAAGACTTTCACGTAGATCGCTGAAGGTTACAATCTGACGACCTTCACGACAACCGATAAGAGCTCTAGTTCAACAGCATTCACAATCAACATCGGGAGTTACAATCTGACGACTCTCATATTCTCAAGGAGCCAAGACGAAGATTACAAGACAATGATCTTTGCAACGCTATGACAAAAGAGATTACTTGATGATAATCTCTTCAAAGCAAGACGCGGAACTCATCACCGCGCTCTAAGACCAAAACGCGGAGGTCCTCCCCGTGTATCAAGACCAAAACGCGGAGGTCCTCCCCGTGTATCAACACCAAAACGCGGAGGTCCTCCCCGTATGTCAACAGTAAAACGCTGGAGTCGGACCCGTGTTACAACATCAAAACGCGACGATCGAACCCACGTTACAACATCAAAACACTGGAGTCGGACCCGCATTACAACATTAAAACGCTGGGGTCGGACCCGCGTTATAACATTAAAACGCTGGAGTCGGACCCGCGTTACAACATTAAAACGCTGGGGTCGGACCCACGTTTTTCAACGTCCAGCGGGTACCCAACTCCGCGTCTCCAGTCTAAAACACGGAGTTAGGGTCCCGAACGCCAACTTGGGCATTTGGCTTGTTCAAGCACGAGCTGAACGGTTGCAGGAACCGTTTTTTCTCCATGATCTGAGGGATTTCTGCCCCACTTGGGAGCAGATTAAGGGGGCGGTTACACCCCTCTCAACCCCATTATGGAGAGAATTAAGGGGGTGGTTACACCCCTTAATTCCCTATAAATATGGGTAAACTCAATTGAGTTCAGGCTGGCATTTTCGGATCTGGGACTTGGCAGCAAAGGGGGAGATCTTGGAGCATCAGAGATTGAGAGATCGGCATTCATCCTTTGGAGCATTCCTTGAAGCCTTCGACCTTGGCTTGAGAACCGATTCTCGGTTCAAATCAACTCTTTTTCAAGAGTTTTCAACTCATTTAGAGTTATCAACTCGTCCAGAGTTCTAAAACTTGCCACGCAAGTTCTCTACAACGTCAAATCGTGAGGAGAAGACCACGTTCCAGTAAATCAAAACATCGGATCGTCAACGGAGAGCAAATTCGACGCAAGCATTCGAAGGAGGCACTCCATCGACACCGTAAAGAACCCAGAATTAAACAAAGGGGAGAATTCAGATTCATTCTCCTCTCTTTTGTAATCAGGAAATCCAATTGTAATTAATTTTGAGAGAATACAAGTCAATTTTCTTTCACTGTCTTTTTACTACAAATTTTCCACAAACAGTGAAGAAGTAGTGGGGGCCTTCAAGCTTGACGGTGGACTCGTCTCGGGCAAGCGGCCGCTGGACGTCGCTGATGAGGGCGAGGACGATGATAGTATTCTTAGCTTGGTGGATCCTTGCAATGGAAAATTCACCGAAGGTGAGCTCGATGTTGTTTTGCTTGTCGATGAGTGTAGGGTCAAAAAATTGATGTTTGATTAATTTCTTGTTTTAAGAAAACTGGGTTCGATCACTTAGTACGAAACCCTTACAATCACTCACACTCTCTCTCGATTACAGATGAAGAGAAGATTAATTCAACTCCTCCTTGTTTAATGTAGATTCTTGGTGGCGAAAGGATGCTTCCCCCCC
>BQKN01058904.1:6536-22599 GCA_022839385.1 Asparagus kiusianus | reverse complement strand
TCTTCCTCTTCAGCAATGGGAGATAGAATATAAAATTCTTCCTCTCCCATTGAGCCTCCTTTCCAATTGAAGATAGAATATAAAATTCTTCCTCTTCAATGCTGGGAGATAGAATATAAAATTCTTCCTCTCCCCTTTTCCCCTGTCTTTGCTTTTAGAAAAGACAAGGATGAAGTCAACGCCTAACACGCGTTGTCGGGTAGTCTTTCCCGTGAGAAAGACGAAGTCTATGTATTCAAAATCATAGCACTAAGTCTAAGAGAAGCAATTTTCTTAGCACAACGTTACATGTGGAACGAACTTAGACAATTCGCATGCTAGTCCGATTCAAACGGTAATCGGTAAAGGCATGTCAAACCCGTTGAAGGCTGGGGGTTTGCCAATAATCCCGAAGTCTATACCTAACACGTATAGCCGGTTTAAAATCTTTCGCCGATTGAAAAAAGTTACCAGGGTCTAAACCTGGGGAATTTTGTCCTGAAGCCTAAGGAGGGATAAGTCTATACCTAACACGTATAGCTGGTTTAAAATCTTTCGCCGATTGAAAAAAGTTACCAGGGTCTAAACCTGGGGAATTTCATCCCGAAACCTAAGAAGGGAAAAGTCATCGCCTAATACGCGGTGCAGGGTGCCCTTTTCCCTATAAAAATGGTGAAGTCTATGCATTTAAAGTCATAGCATTGAAGGCTGGGGGTGTACCAAAACATCCTGTGAAAAGAAGCAAATACGGAGTCTCTAATAATAGATCAAGATAAAAGCATACAACAACAAGTTCGTCAGCCCGAAGGCAACTGACGGCTAAGAATATGACACTCTAAACCGGAGAGCCTGTCCATGTAGCCCTGCTCGAACTCTGCTTGCAGGCTAGCTCGGACAGAGTCTTCGGAACTGCTTAGAACCTCTGCGGCTTCACGTTGCAGCCTCATCAACCCCTCCTGTGTTGATCCCAGCTTGTCGAGCGTCCATTCACGAGAACGCTCTAATCCAACCAAGTCCTCGGTGATAATAGCAGCAGACTCTTCGGCACGTCCCAAGGCCTCCTTCAGCTTAGCTATCTCCTCACGGGTGGAATCTAGGGAGCTGAGTAACTCGGCTCTGCTGGTGTCTTTCTTCGCCAGGGTAGCCATCAGTTGTGCAACAGAGTGCTCACGTGATCGGAGCTCGCTGCCAATGGAAGATCTCAGGTCACGCCACTGCATCAGCCTATCCTCCACCTGGGAGGATATAAAAGAGGAAGCTCCACCAGCCTTCAACTCCCTCAGCTCTCGGATCTCTGACTCCAGGACAGCGAATTCAGCAGTGAAAGAATTGGCCAAATCCGGGTGTCCTTCGTCTCTGATCATCGTCATGTAGCGAGAGAAGGAGCGCCCGAACTGATCGAAATGATATCCTCGATGAAGAAGTTTATCGATCATACCATTGAAGAAGACAGTAAATAGGGCGAGGTCCATACGGAAAACGTCTCTGTCTAGATCGGTATCGACCAAAAGAGCGTGGACACGCTCATAGAGAGAGGATCGAGATCCTGCAAGCAGCAGTACAGGAAGATAAGGGACTATCAAAAATAATCAGAAAACCCGAAGGGGAAGTTCGAGGTATACCCATGCCGGCAGAAGTCCCCTCGGGTTGAGATCCGACAGAATCCGAAGTAACGACAGGAGTGGTCGTGGGGGGTGTATCAACCCTCGTGGGCAAATCAGTCGTACTACTCGGTGGAGGTCGGAAAACGCCCGAAGCTGTAGAAGCATCAGGCACATCGCCTGGTCCTATAGTTACACTTCTTTATTAGCCAAAATGGAAATTTAGGCAAGTAAAGAAAAGTGGGATCGAATACATACCTGTGAATGAATCACTCCCGAAGAGTGGTCTCACAGGTCTTCCCGAAGTCTGTTCGGCCAACATGTCGGCCAATAATCCAGCATCGGGTTTCGAGAAGCCGGGTACAGGAGCATGCCCCCGTTCCTCGAAACCTACATCCGGAAAGACTTCATCCTCAGCTAGCTCTTCTCTAGCCACATCTGCAAGACAACCAAAGTGTCGGGAAGATGCGCAAGAGAGAAAGCAAAGCGCAAAATTACTAAGGAGGATATCTTCGAATGGAGATGTACCTGAATATGGGATGGTGGGCTCGACGCTGCTTGCCGGCTCAAGATCAATGTTCAGGTCAATGCCTAGGGAGCCATCACGAAGAGCGTCGCACATTTCTCGCATGAAGCAATCCATGTGGTCGGATTCGGGAAATACCGGATCCGGTGGAAGCTCACCTTCTTCAAAGATCCCTGAGGCACAAAACATGATCATGAATCCCAAAGGTAAATCACCCCAAAGCAACAAAAATGTATTCAAAAAATGTTACCTTCCTCACCACCGGCAATATCGCTTGAGTCCGCTCCACAAGGACGCTGGCCGACAGGTGGTTTGTGAGCGGTCTTCTTCCTCTTCGAAGTACCAGCTCTCCTGGAACCTACAGGTTGATCATGCACAGACTTACTACTCGTAGCAGCTCGGTCTCCAGGCCCTGAGCTCGTGGAATGGGAAGCAAGTGGCTCATGATCGCCAGTGGTTCTACCTGAAATGATAACGTTTATGAATACCAGCTGGATCTAAGAAAGGAAATCAAAGGGTATGACAAACCTGCACCAAGTTCTTCTTGGTCGGTATCTATATCCACAAACTCCCCCTCAGGAGTCTCGACCTCATCATCCATAGGGAGAGGCCCTGCATCATCTCTGCTGGAGAGAGAGGATTTGCCACGTCTCTTCCTCTGCTTCTGAGCGACCTCAGCCTTACGAGCAGCCATCATGGCGGCCTGCACTGAGTGATCGGACTCCAACTCTGAAAGGCTCTTCACACCTATGAATTCATAGGCAGAGAGGAACCACTTGCAGCTGAGAAAAGTGATCATCGGCTTACGCCTATAAGAGGGAAGAGCAAAGCGGGCCCCGGTGCAGCCCGCCATAGTCCACAGCCATGCTCGCACACCGTCAACAAGTCCTCCCTCAACCCTCAAACCACGGCTGGGGTTCCTAACGTATAGCTGGTCATAGCCGAACTGACGCGCAAAACGGCAGGGGAGGTAAGGCTCTATATGGCAGCGGTTCTTCACCCGGAAGACAAGATATCCGACACGGATGTTTATCAACCAACAAAAACAACCGATGTCGAGAATGGTTCGGTTACTCCTGGGTTTCTCCTCATCAGTCAAAACGTCGCCATAGCGACCCGAAAACTGAGGGAAACACTTGAAGAACTCCCAGCCCTTACGGACTTGAAGTTCCTGCTGAACGTCCTCGAATTTCCTCCCAAGCCATCTGCTCTTCTCCAATAGCTGCAGGTATGGGACGGGAACATCAACAGCACTAGGCGCCGACATCAGGCCAGGACGGTGAAGAATGAGCCACGCCATCAGATATGCGTAGGGGAGCTCGACCTTAGGACAGATAAGCTCGGTAGATATCTCAGGACCCACCTGAGCAAAGCTACGGACCACACTCCTAAGCCCGCAATGGATGCTAGCAACCATCGCCGAGAGCAAAGAAAGCTCTCTCCCATAAGCCAACTAAACCGCGGGAAAAAGCACCTCAAGAGGTAAGGCATCCGAAGACTGGTGAGGAACAACGCATTTCTTCAACCAGAGAGCAAGATAGCCCGCCAACAGAGACCGAGGCTCGATGGACTTCTGCGCGCGGCAGAGGAACGAGCGAAACTTGGTCCCTGCAGGGAAAGCTCCCTCAGCGCTGGCGATGGTGTAGGATTGAGCCCCACTCTTCTCCACCAACTCGTTAATGGCGGTAACGGTCAAGACATCCAGCTCGCGAACGGGTACGCTGGAATCACCCTCCAAGTTCTGAAACAGATAAGTGGCAAACTGCTTCAAGCTAACCTTCCTCTTAGTCTTGGCTGGAAGAGGAGTCTGGATCAAACAGGTGTGATAGTGACAGGTGAGGTCCCAGAGAGTGTCATACATATCGGGATCATCTTGCTTCAACCGCCACAACTGCTGGTTCAAAGGAAAATACTCCTGATAAGGGTAATCTCCCATCGGAAGACCAGAAACCTGATGCATTTCATGGAGAGCCAACCCCAACTCTCCGTCACCAGTCAAGAAGGTGTTGCTATCAGGCATGTACGTCTCCAACAACGCTAAGAAATGGCGGCAGCTGACTGGGAGACCATACATAGTAGCTCGTATAGGCACGTACAGGCCACTACTCTTCAGAATCTTCTCCCAACGGCCCAAGACGTAGCCAGTCATACGGGGCCACCATCCCTTGGGTAATGAAGAAGCCCAACCATAGCACCGATACTCCGGGTGAGGCAACCTTCTCCCAAGGAGAGCCAAGCGGTTCCTCACAGTAGGAGCAGCTGCAAACACCTTGTCTGGGGGTGCGGCGTCAAGGCCCATGATCCCGGGTCGAAGGCCACGAACAGGATGATATCCGCCAGAACCAGGGGTCTTTCCATGCGAAACATACCCGCACTGAACCCGCACAGCGTCATCAGTGAGGTGCCAAGACATCCGTCTCTCCACGCCCTGTCCCTCCAGATGAGTGAAAGAACAGTGTCGAGGGACGGAAGGAATGTATAGAAGAGCACTCTCCTCAAGAGTTAGCCAGTGCTCCTCGGTGAGAGTCAATACGTCGGGATCCTCCACATGATCCCCGAACAGAAAATCCGGCTTCTTCAAAGCCTGGGTGGACGAAGCATCCGCGGTAAGAGGAGCATCGATGATAAGTTGGCGTAAACAGTGACGCCCTCCATCCCGTATCAAGCAACAAGATTCGTCTGAACGATCCCTATCGAACTGCGGGAGCGGATCAATCGCCTGTCTAACAGAAACCGAAGAGAAGACCTCACGGCTACAACCGGTGTTCGCATGAGTAGGAAAGCTACCACCAGGAAAATCGACTGCAACGAAGCGAAGGGTCAGAATATCTATCTCATAAAGGCAAAATGAGATTGTTCACGGGATAATTGGCGAAGACGATTTCGAGTGCCCTACACCGGGAGGACAGTATACGTCATCACGTAAATCGCGTGATAACATACACCGACCTATAAGGTGTAAGGCAACACGAGATCACCCCAATATACCCGAAGACTTGAATTGGCTAAGCAAAACAAGTCTGAAACCTTAACCCCCGCGGGAGGGGTATCGGTTCTTCCGTCATGACCCGCGAGAGGTCAATCCGGGATACTAAAAGTATAAGATTCTTACCCCCGAAGAAGGAGGTCACTGGAGACGATGTCGTAGGAGCCTCCTCCTCGCTATGCTGCGGGCGAGAGTGACTCCCGGAAGGTCGAGATCGACGGGGAGACATCGCGAACCTGTAACAAAAGGAGGTACATCAGGTACAATATTCAGACACGAAATATTGAAAGGGGAAATTAAGCACTTAAACTAAAATCCTATAAATAAATAGGATTTCATAGTTAAAGTCTAATTAAACCTACAAATTTCGTGCGCGCGAAGCGATAATTATCGTTCTCGGGCTGAATTTTGGTGAAATACCCAAAATACCCCCCGTGCTCAAGGCCAAATTCAGGTCAAGGACACGCGTGATTTGGGTCATGGTCATCATACTTGATCATCTAACATCCCGGTACCCTATAATTTTGGTCAAATTTTGCAAATAAGCCCTTTTGCAAAATTTGGTCAATTTTACATAAAAGCCCCTCCTCAAACTTTTGGTTTAACCCCCACATGCATTTACCAAAATTTCGATCAGGGGTTTGAGGTTTAAACTTTGTGGATTTCAGCCCCAAATTCGTGGCATTTTGCAAATAAGCCCCTTTATAAATTTTATGGGCTGTTTTGCAAATAACCCCCTCAAACAATTCTTTAACCCTTTTGCATAACAAACCCCCACAATTTCTTCATCAAATGGACATAAATCCAAGCCTCAAAATTCCAGGTCATGTTCGCATAAAAGATCCCAAAATTTCAGTCCTATGAATTTTGCAAATAAGCCCCTATAGTTTCGGCTTTTGCAATAAACCCCCCAAGAGTATATTGCATACATGAACCCTAGCCTACCAAAAGCATAAAGATGCGATCTTTAAAACAAAATGAAAGGATCGTGGAGGGGAGCTTACCCAAATCAAAGTGGCTACTTCGGACTTGGAAACGGGATTTGAAACCCTAGCTTGAAAGAGGAGGAAATTCCGGCCAATGGGTACCCGCCAAAATCCAAGCTTTCTTGAGGGAGTAATGGGTTCTTGAAGGCAAACAATGGAGGAAAACTCTTGGAGGAAGAAGAGAGAGGGAGAGGTCTATTTTGAAACCGAAATATAAGGGGGAACTCGGTTTTGAGGGGGGGCATTTCTCTTTGAAATTCAAATTAAAGGTGAGGGGGGGACCATGCACAAGAGCCAAAAGAGGTAAAAAACAAAAGAAAAAGGAAGGGGACTACAACAACACCCAAGACACCCCTAGGGGTGTCTCGGCAAAACCGAGACACCCCAAGGGTGTCTCGGCATTGCCGAGACACCCCAAGGGTGTCTCGGTCATGCCGAGGCACCCCGGGGGTGTTTGCCCGGGTTTTGACCCCCTGCGCGATATTTAGACCCCCTGTGCGATGTTTGGATACCCCGAATCTTTTTTTAACCCCCAATATTTCCACAAAAATTGATTTTCCCACGCCGACGGTTGACTATGTTGGTAAAATCCATAAGTTGACTTTCGCGGTTCAAAACCCTAAGGTGGACGTCGGTCAACGCGTAACCTTAGGTCAACGCCGGACAGCGTGTTGCGTCAAAAGTCAACACGTGACGACGAAAGTCAACACGTGATGACGAAGCTCAACCCAAGCGGTTCCAAAACCCTAAGGTGGACGCCGGTCAACGCGTAACCTTAGGTCAACGCCGGACAGCGCGTTGCGACAAAAGTCAACTCGTGGCGACGAAAGTCAACACGTAATGACCCACATGGTTCAAACCCCTAAGGTGGACGCCGGTCAACGCGTAACCTTAGGTCAACGCCGGACAGCGCGTTGCGTCAAAAGTCAACACGTGACGACGAAAGTTAACGCGTGACAACGAATCTCAACCCAAGCGGTTCCAAAACCCTAAGATGGACGCCGGTCAACGCGTAACCTTAGGTCAACGCCGGACAGCGCGTTGCAGCAAAAACAAAAGTCAACACGTGATGACGAAGCTCAACCCAAGCGGTTCCAAAACCCTAAGGTGGACGCCGGTCAACGCGTAACCTTAGGTCAACGTCGGACAGTGCGTTGCGTCAAAAGTCAACACGTGACGACGAAAGTCAACGCGTGACGACGAATCTCAACCCAAGCGGTTCCAAAACCCTAAGGTGGTTGCCGGTCAACGCGTAACCTTAGGTCAACGTCGGACAGCGCGTTGCAGCAAAAACGAAAGTCAACACGTGATGACAAAGCTCAACCCAAGCGGTTCCGAAACCCTAAGGTGGACGCCGGTCAACGCGTAACCTTAGGTCAACGCCGGACAGCGCGTTGCGTCAAAAGTCAACACGCGACGACGAAAGTCAATGCGTGACGACAAAAGTCAACCCATGCGGTTCGAAACCCTAGGGTGGACGCCAGTCAACGCGTAACCCTAGGTCAACG
The DNA here is from genome assembly GCA_022839385.1 of Asparagus kiusianus. Classification (NCBI taxonomy): domain Eukaryota; kingdom Viridiplantae; phylum Streptophyta; class Magnoliopsida; order Asparagales; family Asparagaceae; genus Asparagus; species Asparagus kiusianus. The sequence goes on along the minus strand of BQKN01058904.1, from coordinate 15,013 downwards.
CCAATCGGTGCGTTGCGACAAAAAGTCAACCACAGTGATCCGAAACCCCAAGTCAACGCGATATGACAGGGATAGTAAGTTCAAAAGTCAACTCAACGACACGAGCCAAATTCAACTCATCAGCTGTAAACTCGAGACTCCAACGACGGCCAGGCGATAAACGCAGCGCCGGAACAACTTCGGTTATTCGACAAAGCACCGGATATGTAGGCATCAAAAATTGCCGATAGGTCCCCGCACACAGCTCAGTGTCAACGAGCAACGATCAAACGTCACTACCCGGTTCACAAGAGTTCAAATGACGTCGGTAATCGCCTGAAGTGAACCGACGGACTACGTGAGCCAACAAATCTCAGAACAACGGGGATACGGATCGACCGGAAACCCCGTGATCACCGCAATTGGGCCAACGCCTGCCGTGTCCCGAGCATCCCACTGAAAATCCAACCATCGGAATCTACAGAGCTCTTCGTCAGAATTCCAATGCATCCGAAAGCACTCAAATCCGAGTTCGGACGAAAAGTCAACGGCGGATCAACGGCGGAACACCCGGCAGCACCTCGGACCAGACTGAGGCACCCTGGGATATCTCGGCAAGCTCGAAACACCCGAGGGGTGTCTTGGCAAAGCCAAGACACCCCAGGGGTGTCTCGGCCAAGCCGAGACACCCTAGGGTGTCTCGGGTCTCGGCTTGGCCGAACAACCCAAGGGGTGTCTCGGCTATGGCCAGCCGAGACACCCCCTTAGGGGTGTCCTCACATGGCCGTGGTCCCCTCTCCTTTTGATGGCAGCCCACATGGCCCCCCCAAAGGGTGTCTTGGCCTCCTTTTACGGCGAAATGTTTTTTGGGGTGTCTCAAAGGTTGTTACACGGCGAAACGCTTTTACGACGAAATGCTTTTACGGCGAAATGCTTTTTGGGGTGTCTCAAAAGTTGTTACACGGCGAAACGCTTTTACGACGAAATGCTTTTATGGCGAAACGCTTTTTGGGCAGCCCCTTAGGCCTCCTTGGTGGCCTATAAATAGACCCCTTGGGTCTCCATTCTCTTGCCTTGGTTTTGGGAGAGAAATTTCTGATCTTGAGCATTAGCCTTTGAGATCTGAAATTTCAGAGAGGAGCGGCGAAGCCCTGCTGGAGCGAGGAGTCGGAGTATTCAAGAGAGCGGCGAAGCCCTGCCGGATCAAGGATTCTCCTTCACCCCCTTCTCTTTTCCCTTAGTGTTGCCCTATAGCGGTGATACTAAGAAGAGCGAATATCTCGATCATCCGAGATAGGAGCTGTTGGTTTCCATATCCCCTCGAGGATAGACGAAACTCTGCCGGATTCTTCCGGAAAAGGATCTTGATCGACCGGCGGTCCACGGATATCAACATCCCCATCACAGGCCAAAAACCCACGCAAGCGAGACCGCACCAAAACGGGATCTCGTGTTTATTTTCTGAAAAGCTGTAATCCATTTGTTTTCATTTTATTCTGTTGTAACGCCTGAAGTTGTAACAGATCTCAAAAAGAGAAAAGCAATGAAAACAGCAACTTTTCACGAAAACAAGCTGGCGATCACAGTGGGAGCCAACGATCTCGCCGCCGAGATCGTCGTGACGCAACCGGCCTTCAAGATCCGGGTGAACGAAGAGATCGAATACGAGTTCGATCAGAAGAAGTATGAAGAGTATCTCTCATCCTCCTCCTCCAGATCCGCCTCCCCGAACCGGCGCAAGAAGACATCCTCTTCCAAGAATGTTCGTGGGACGTCCAGCTCCAAGACCCAAGAGCCCGTTGCCGCCGCTACCTCCGCACCACGCAACAACCCCGAGCCGTTCAACGTGGTCAAAGCAGCAAACCCAGCTCTCCCATCAACCTCAAAGGCGATGGATGATGCAACTCCAGCTCCGTCAAAGAGGGCGCTCCAGAGACGTCGTCAACGCCTCACCCAACAACTCGCCAAGGCCAAGGAGTCAAAAGATGGAGTGCGATATGCAGAGGACTTGAAGTCGAGGCAGCGACAAGAGCAACGGCAAGCAATCAACCTCCCCTCCAAAACAGAAACGAACGAATGGGTTCGTGTGAAAAGGAACCGCTCTACTCTTGAGGAGCGCATCAGGAAGCGTAAGGCATTGCTTGCGCATGCCCGAGCCCTGCTGCAAAAGGCGGAGGGAATACAGAAAGAGGAAGTGGCCAAAAGGCCATCCACGAGCAAATGAGTGTGGTTGCCAAAGCCGAAACCAACGTCTCAAACACAAGAGGGTGGAGTTGCTGCCCGAGTTTTGCCAACAGCAGCACCTTCAACCAAGATGGGTGGAGTCATCACCCGAAATTCATCCAAATCAAAGCCTGTTCCTCCGGCACCCTCAACGGAGCAAGGTAAAAACGGGGATCATTCAAGATCCCAAGTTTCTTTGATGGGTCGCCTCGGTCCTCTACCAGAGAACCAAGGAAGAGTACCCGTCAAAGAACGATTGGGACCATTGAAAGGTCCCCAAGTTGCAAATCACACCAGGGGTAGTATTAATCTCCCCAAGAAAGATGACAAAGGGAAATCCCCTATCACCGACCGCATTGGTTTGCGAGTCGAAATACAAGAGCCCGTTCATTTTCTACGCTCACAAAAGCGTAAAATTGAACGGGCCACTATTGATAAATCTAACCAAGTGTTGCATTCCCGAAGGGAGGGGCACTCATCTGAGGATGAGAGTGTCATATCAGGGAACACATACCAACATTCTGTAGGTTGCTCCAGCTACAAAGCTGATGAGTTGTACTACAGGGCTGGGGGTATGGAAAAACCCCGAAAAGGATGTATGCAGGACATGGAGCCCCACTGCCCTTGTGCTAACATCATTAAGGCGGTGCTGTCCGAGTGTTGTTGTAACGCTCCTCCAAGAAGAATTTCAGTGTTCGAAAGACTCTCCAGGCCGAGGCATTTCCACAAGAAGAAATCGCTCCGCCAGGAAGACGAGTATCCAAGAGTGTCGGTCAACATGACCGGCAAGGGAAATTCAACGCAACCCATCAGCATAGAACAGCTTGCTGAGATAGCCCGGTGCATGACACGGTTGCGGCCCGGAACCAGCGGCCAAAAGAACTACCAAAGGGTACCAATTGGGCTCTCCCTAGAAGAAGAAGAATCAGAGGCTGATTCGGACTCCTGCTCGGCGGTGGCATCCGATGACACGGCCTCGAGTGCGGGCCAACCGTACGAATCGCTCATGATCAGTGCTGAACAAGTATCCAAAATACTTGAAGAAGCCCTGGCCAAGCAAAAAGAAAGCTTCAAATTTGAAATGGAGATGACCCTGCAGCGAATGAGGGAGATGCACGACCAACAGATTGCGGCGCTAACGGTCCACCAAGGAGAACCAAATCGGCGCAATCCAGAAGAGAGCGAACGGGAAGCGGATAATATCAATATCCCTCCGGTCAATACCGACAATGGGGGTGGTCCCGCAGAAGATAATGCCAAAGAGGACCACGTCACCTCTCCCAGAAGCCACTCAAAGACCGAGACGAGTGATGACAAGAAGATGAAGGACCTGGAGAGCAAAATCAACGCCTTGATGAGTGCTCAAGAGGTAAAAAGATCCGGTATACCCTGCCCATATCCAAGGGAGTGGGAATCGATCCCATATCCGGCAAAGTTTAATCTAATTAACTTTACGCCGTTTGATGGGAAGGGTTCCCCTACCCAACACTTAATCTATTTCAAGTCTCATTTAGGAATTATTTCCGGAAATGAGCCCCTCATGGTGCGGTCATTCGTTGGCACTCTTCGCGGAGCTGCCTTCGATTGGTATCGCCGTCTCAAGCCCGGAAGCATCAACGGCTGGGATGACATGGAGGATATGTTCCTAACTAACTTCTTTGATGATGATACCGAAGTTTCAATCGGCACGCTGTTCGATGAAAAGCAAAAGAACGGCGAGACGGTTGAAAACTTCGTGAAGAGGTTCCGGAACAAAGCTATGAATTGCAGGGATCCGGTTAGCGAAGATTTCATTCTTGAGACTTGCCACAACAACCTCACGCTCGACATCCTCGAGGCTATGGGAATGGCACCGCCGAAGACCTGGAAGGACCTTAAGGAACGCGGAGAAAGAGCCGAGCGATTCCTCAAAAGGAAAAAGGTTGAACGGGGCCAAATACCAAACAATGTCTCACAACAGAGGAACTTTACCCCTAAGGGTAAGGGGAAAGCACAAGCAAATGCGGTAGATGCAAATCAAGTGTTTGAGGTGCAAGCACAGCCACAGCAGCCGCAGCAGCAGCAACAGAGGGCGCCTCAACAACCCAGGTGGCAGCAACAGCCCCAGAAGCAAAAGGTTGGGGAGCCGAGGTTCCCAAAAGTCTACTCATTCAAAGAGGATGAAATCCCCGGTATCTTCAAGTACTTGGTCGAGAATAACAAGATCAAGCTACCGCCGATTCAGGATCAAGAAGATGCCAAGAGGGTCAATGATCCGAAATACTGCGCATTCCACCGAGCGGTGCACCATCCTACCAAGGTATGCTACGCTCTCAAAGATAAGATTCAGGCCCTAATCGATGTTGGGGTTATTACTATGAAGCAGCCCAAAGAGAAGAAGGTGGGTGCAAATACCGTGTCCATTAGCTTTGGATCTGTTCCCTCGAGTTGGTTCCAACACGAGTCGGTGATCAAAGCGGCGGTGAAGACAGTGAATGATGATCCACACCAACAGCGTCAGAAAGGGCTTGTGCCACACACAGCCCCAAATGGCGAGATCTTGTGGGTTCATCCGAACTTGATCACAGATGAACAATGGGCCACGACCTCTTCCACAAAGAGCAAGAAGAAATCGAAGAGGAAGGGCAAATCCTGTTACGGGGCCTCTGCTATACCGGGGGAGGATGATGACAAAATTCCGACCTTCCCGCTTTCTGAAGACGAGCAGTAAGCTTTTACAACTCGGAGCGGGAACGAGTATCATTTCAAGTATCCGGATGCTACCAAGCAGTTGGGTACCAAAACCCCACCTTCTAAGACGCTGTCAGAACTGGGGATTTCAGCAATTCCCCTAACACCTGCGGTGGCTACGGAGAAGATCCCACAGAAGGAAAAGGGAAAAGAGCCTGTACGTCAAGAAGCTCAGAACCCGAGACAGTCTCGATTCAATCATCCGATTGGGAGAGACAAACCGGGGAACGCATGCCAACGCTCCATAGGTTGCTCCAGTTACCAAACTGACGAGCTGTACTATAGAGCTGGGGGTGTGGAAAAAACCCGAAAAAGGTATGTACAGGACACGAAGAAATTCAAAGAAGGATCATCCCAATACTTCAGCCCGGATCAACCTGCCAGGGCATCCCCATACATGACGCGGTTACGATCGGGAGCCATTAGCCGGAAGGATTACCGGAGGGCGCCAAAGAAGCTTTCTTTAGAAGAAGACGAGACGGATACTGATTCAGACTCTTGCTCGGCAGTAGCGTCTGATGACATGGGGCAACCTTATGAATCGCTCGTGATTAGGGCCAAACAGGTAAATAAGCTGCTTGAGGAGGCCCTGGCTAAGCGAAAAGAAGGTCCCAGGTTTGAAATGGAAATGGCCGTGCAACAAGTGAGGGAGACGCACGACCAACAAGTCGCAACACTGACCATCCACCAAGAGGAACCAGTCCTCGCCACCAGAGACGGGAACGAGTACGGTCGACTGGCTGGGGCGGGAACGATTACAACTATCCCCACGTCTGTTGAGAAGACCCATCAGGAGCCCCTGCATCAAGATGTTCAAAACCCGATGCAGTCTCGAGTCAATCAGCAGATTGGAAGAGATAAACCGGGAAATTCAGATAATTCATACCACGTCGATGTTATGACCCAGTTGGCTAACATCCCAGTGAAAGTAACTCTACAAGAGTTATCACAGCTTTCAAAAGGCACGAGAGAGGCGTTCACCATCACTCCTGACCAACTCACTCAAATTGTTCAAGAAGCGCTAATCAAGCAGAAAGAAGAATTCGACGCTAAGATGGAGGCGGCCATGCAACAAATAAAAGAGTTGCAGGTTCAAGAACGTCAATTGGAGTCTAGTTGTTACACTATGCCAATCACGCCTATTCCAAATAGGACAAGTGACAACGGTCCGAATCTAGATATGGTCATCAAGACTGATTCACCCCTCGGTAACACTGGGGGTGGTATGACCTCACCCCTCGGTAACACTGGGGGTGGTGTGACCTCGCCTTTCGATGACGCTGGGGGTGGCTCAATTCCTTCTTCTCAACATCATTTGGCGAGAAGTGAAGAGAACCAGAGGGAGGTCGAACCTGTCACCTCCCCCGTCAGGCGTTATCCCAAAAGAAAGAAAGCTGAGGGAAGTCAACCGGAGTTCAGGCCCAGGTCGGCTGATTTTAATCAGTCATGGCGGCGACTGCTACGGAAACGATACTCCTTCAAGGACGGTGATGTTCCAGACATCCTTGAATATCTTCTGGAAAATGACAAAATCAAGCTCCCACCTATCAAAGATCAGGAGGAAGCCAACCAGATTTCAGACCCAAAATATTGTGGGTACCACAGGAGGATTATTCATCCCACCAAAGGCTGTTTTGCTTTAAAGAAAAGCATCCAGACCTTGATTGAAGCCGGCGTCTCAATCGCAGAACAAACCGAATGAGAACAATCGCCACACTCCGAAAAAGTATATGAGTATAAACTGCTTCTTTCAAGACTCCAACGGGAATATGAGTATAAACTGTTCCTTTGTACCTAACAGGAAGTTCCTGGAGAATATTATACGTAATATTCTTAAGGATAACCCGATGCCAATACTACTTTTTGAACCCAAAGCGGAAGGACCGTTCGTAGTAGAAACAGTTTACTCAAACGGTGCACACCGCGCCTAGTCACCAAAGATGGTGACCGGCTCATGATGCCAATAAATGGCAAATTTCTGAAGAGATGCTGTCCTTAGTATTCTCAGAAGAATTGAGGTACCAGGAAGTTCCCGGAAGAATACCACAGCGGGGTATTCTTAGGGATAACCCGGTCACTGATGAACAAGAAAGCCATGTTCGAATTCTGAATATTCTTGTTTGTCAGAATCTAACTCTCACAAGCACTCTTTTGCTGAGATGAGATCTAATCACTCGATAGATTGATCTCCCCTCACGAAACTTTCAGTGGTTTTTGACTACTCATAGTCTCTACCACACAATTCCCTTGGTCAAACCTTACTACAGTTAGGACCAAAGCCAAATTCCCCTCTCGATTCGTCCAAAGAACGAGAGGTCCACAAATCGATCGATCAAACCCTTCTACGGTTAGGATCATCTCAAATTTCCCACTTGGTCAAACCTTACTACAGTTAGGACCACAACCAAAATCCCCTCTCGATTCCTCCAACGAACGAGAGGTCCACTTTCAATTCAAATGACCAAACCTTACGACAGTTAGGGTCGTTTGAATCTTTCGATTCGATAATCAAACCTTACGACAGTTAGGGTTATCCGAGTCTTTTCGATTCTCGGAGTGGAGATCCCACTCTTAGTTTCACCTGTCGGATCCTGGGGGTAGAGATCCCACCTCGAGTTTCCTTTCCTGCTGAAGATAGAATATAAAATTCTTCCTCTTCAGAGTCAAATGACCAAACCTTACGACAGTTAGGGTCGTTTGAACCTTTCGGTTCGATAATCAAACCTTACGACAGTTAGGATTATCCGAATCTTTTCGATTCTCAGAGTGGAGATCCCACTCTTAGTTTCACCTGTCGGATCCTGGGGGTGGAGATCCCACCTCGAGTTTCCTTTCCTGCTGAAGATAGAATATAAAATTCTTCCTCTTCAGAGTCGAATGACCAAACCTTACGACAGTTAGGGTCGTTTGAACCTTTCAATTCGATAACCAAACCTTACGACAGTTAGGGTTATCCGAATCTTTTCGATTCTTGGAGTGGAGATCCCACTTCTAGTTTCCCACTTTCCCCTGTCTTTGCTTTTAGAAAAGACAGAGATGAAGTCGGCGCCTAACACGCGCTGCCGGGTAGTCTCTCCCGTGAGAAAGACGAAGTCTATGTATTCAAAGTCATAGCATAAAGTCTCGGAGGGCTCGCTCTCTTAGCACAACGTTACATGCGGAACGGACCTAGACAAATCGCATGCTAGCCCGACACAAACGGTAGTCGGTAAAGGCACGTCAAACCCGTTGAGGGCTGGGGGTTGGCCAATAATCCCAAAGTCTATACCTAACACGTATAACCGGTTTAGTCTTTTACCGATTAAAGAAGACACCACGGCATATCAAGAGACATCAAGAAAGAAGCAAAGACGGAGTTCATAGTTATAGAATAAGCAAAAGCATACAACCAAGAGTTCATTAGCCCGAAGGCAACTGACGGTTAAGAACATGGGACTCTAAGCTTGAGAGCCTGTCCATATAGCTCTGCTCGAACTCTGCCTGCAGGCTAGCTCGGACAGAATCCTCAGAACTGCTCAAGACCTCAGCAGCTTCACTTTGCAGCT
>BQKN01058903.1:0-13554 GCA_022839385.1 Asparagus kiusianus | reverse complement strand
GATTCAACAAACGGACCATCGGGCGACGTATCCAAACAAAACTGTTAGCCCACAACGCCGAAGCCAAGTGATATGCGACGAAGCGGACTAACGAGGCTAACGAACCGCACGCAAACAACGGAATGCATCCATTCGCATGCGGAATCAAGCCAACGGTTTGAGGAGTCAACGAGTCATTTAACAAGAGCGAACTCGAATGAATCACGATCGAATCAAGATCGGTTTCAGACTCGAACTCAGAAGTGGATTTACTGCCAAATCGGGAATAAACAAATCAAATCCGAACAAGTCAACCACAGAACCGGAAAACGGACACAAAGAGGCAAAACGACGAAACGACGGACAACAACCCAAAACACCCAGGGGGACTCGACCGAAACCGAGCCACCCCAAGGTAGCTCGGCCAAGGCCGAGCCACCCTAGGGTGGCTCGGCCAAGGCCGAGCCACCTCAGGGTGGCTCGGCATGAGCCGAGCCACCTTGAGGTGGCCGGCACCCCCCCTCCCTCTTGTGTGTTGTCCACACGTGCACAGTTCAGGGAGCTTATAAATAGGCCAAGGGGTTCTTCATTTTGAAAGGTTGGATTTTGGAGGAGGCGAAGCCCTGTAGAACTGAAGACTCAGATCTTAAAAAAGATTCAATCTTTAGGGACTCGAAGACTTGCTCATCCGGATCTGGTGCTCGGCGATCGTCAATGCCAAATAAGGCAGGAGTTCGAGAGGACCGGATCTCAGATCTACGTTGTTATACTCCGGATCAAAGCTTGGTCTTTGATCCCGAGATTTGAGCGATTGTTTCCTTGGTGAAACAATCCCTCCGGCTATTATTTCCTTGGTGAAATAATACCCGTTATACTGCGTAGATCCGACTGGATTTAGATCTCGCGGTGGTCCACGGATAAACCCCGGCGCAGTCAAACAACCCACGCAAGCGAGCGACCGCAAAACAGGAGCTCGTGATTTGTTCGACAAACAAGGAAATAAATTTGTAATTTTCATTTCTTTTTATTTGATTTTCGTTGTAACCGGATCTTATAAAAACACTGGATCTTTATAATCGATAAACTGTTACAAGAGTGTACAATGGAATCAATGATGAAAGCTATAATTTTTCCCGCGAACAATCTGGCGACCATAGTGGGAGCCACCAATCTTGCTGCCGAGATCGTTGCGTTGCAGCCGCGGATCTTGATCCCGGTCGAGGAGGAGGTCGAGTATGAATTCGACCAACAAAAGTTCAAGGAGTATCTGTCATCCTCGTCCGGATCCACCTCCCCTCGCAAGTCCAAGTCTCCAAAGTTCTCCTCCAGGAGAAAAATCTGTTGGTATGAAGAAATGGAGAATACCAACGAAGATCTCACCCCGATTGATGCCGAAGGTGCATCGGGTGAAGCTCCACCAACCTCCAACCAGGTCGGAGCTGTTCTGGCCAACCCTTCCGCCGCAGAGGGCGTGGTGACTCTCTCTAAGAGAGCTCGCCAAAGGCGACGTTAACGCTTGGCGCGCCAATTCGCGAAGGCGATGGAGTCCACCTACGGGATCCGTTACAACTTGGATCTGAAGAACAAGAGAGGCAAACAGCCTCAACAAATGATGAGTGGCAGCTCCTCCAAGCCGCCAACCAACGAATGGGTCCGCATTAAACGGAACCGTTCGACATTGGAAGAGCGCATTCGCAAGCGCCACGCGATGTCAGCCCAGGCACGGGCTCAAGTCCAAGAAGCCCGTAAGAAGCTGCAGAAGGAAGTGGCAAAGAAGCCGTCACCAACCCGCAAAGTCTGGAGGCCCAAGTCCGAAGTGGCGATTCAGGCCAAAGACCAACCTTTGCAGCCTTCGAAGCAGGTTCAACCTTCGGCAAACCAAACGAAGTCGCCGACAACTCCCATGGCTACTCCGGGAGGTCACGCAGAATCATCCCGGAGAAAGAAGTCAGTTTTGGAGCGCCTCGGCCCACTTCCCGATGGACTATGCAAAGCTCCAGTTCTAGAATGTTTGGGCCCGATGAAGAAGCCCCGAACGGCTCAACATGCTGGGGGTCACTGTCATTCTCAGCATGATAAGGAGTTCAAAGCAGCTGCACACGCCAATTTGCACATTGAAGTCCAGGATCCCGCTGAGAACACACGCCCACAAAGGCATGTTTTGAGGCGCGTAACTTTTGACAGCCCAAAGAAAACAATTCGCCCTCAGAAGGAAACGTTGTCGTCCGATGACGATGACGTTATACCTGAGAGATCGTACCAACACACGATAGGTTGCTCCGACTTTCATACGGACGAGCTGTACTATCGTGTTGGGGGTACGAGCAGAGCCAGAAAGAGAAGTCCTCATAGGCTCGAAACTCAATGCCCCTGTTCCAAACTCATTCGGGCGGTATTATCTGAATGTAACTGCATCAAGACGGTCCCCGAAAGAGTTTCGGTTTTCGAAAGGCTCAGCACTGAAACGCCAAAGCCAAGGCCCAGGCGTTTCCGATGAAGAAGAGTGGTGGTTGAAAACAGAGAATTCCCGAGGGTCACCGCTAATATGACCAGCACAGGGACATCGGCACGGGATGATCTCGAGTCGATTCTGAAAGCATCCCGGCGTCTAACCCGTCTACAGTCCAGAGCCATCGCACGAGGAACTTATGGTAGGGTTCGGATAAGACCACCTTCAGAAGATGAGGAATCGGATGTTTGCTCTGCGGTTGCGTCTGACAACACTGTATCCAGCGAAGGAGAACCCCGCGAGTCATTCATGATAAGCACGGAACAAGTGGCCAAGATGCTCGAAGAAGCCATGGCCAAACAACAGGAGAGCTTCAGGCTCGAGATGCAGATGGCCATGCAGACTATGAGAGAGATGCATGAGCAACAAATCCAGGCATTGAGGAACCAACAAGGCGAACCAAGTCGTCATAACCAGAACAATCTGGAAGATGAGGACATAGGTGCAAATGAAACTCGTGACGCCAATAACCCTCTCGTCAATGCAGGGGGTGGTAACGAGGATACCAACGAAGATACAAGTGAAAACTTGAAGATCAAAAACCTCGAGAGCAAAATCAATACGTTGATTTCCGCTCAAGAAGTGAAGAAGACGGGCATTCCTTGTCCATACCCAAGAGAGTGGGAATCAATCCCCTATCCGCCGAAGTTTAGTTTAATCAACTTCACGCCGTTCGATGGGAAGGGTTCCCCCACTCAGCATTTGATTTACTTCAAATCGCACCTGGGTGTTATCTCCGGCAATGAGCCTCTGATGGTGCGGTCATTCGTTGGCACTCTTCGCGGAGCTGCCTTCGATTGGTATCGCCGCCTCAAGCCAGGAAGCGTGAATAGCTGGGACGACATGGAGACAAAATTCCTCGCTAACTTCTTCGACGATGACACCGAGATATCCATCGGAACGTTGCTCGACGAGAAACAAAAGGACGGGGAACCGGTCGAAACCTTCGTCAAGAGGTTCCGGAACAAAGCATTGAATTGCCGGGACCCGATCACCGAGGAGTTCATTCTCCAGACTTGCCACAACAACCTCGCATTGGACGTGTTAGAAGCAATGGGGACAGCACTGTCCAATACTTGGAAAGACTTGAAGGTCCGAGGGGAACAAGCCGAACGCTTCCTCCGAAGGAAGAAGGCCGAGAGGAGTCAATCGACGACAAATCCTCCGAACTCGAACTTCGCCTCCCGTGGTAAGGGCAAGACACCCGCAATGACTGTCGATGCTAATCAAACATCGCAACAGCAGTCCCGGAGGCAGCAAAAGACTTCGAATCAGAGGCCTCAAAAAGAGTACTCCTTCAAGGACGAAGATGTTCCAGCCATCTTCAAATCCCTCCTTGACTAAGATCAAGCTCCCACCGATCACGAATCAGGAGGAAGCTGACGATATTACGGATCCGAAGTACTGCGCATACCACAGGAGGATCCTTCACCCAACCAAGGCGTGCTTTACACTCAAGAATAGCATCCAAACCTTGGTTGAAGCCGGTGTCATAACGCTAGAGTGAGCCAGTTGAAAACGGTAAAACTCCGATCGGTATAAGAGTATAAACTGCTTCCTGACACTCCGATAAGTATATGAGTATAAACTGCTTCTCAATCCTCCGACCGGTATAAGAGGTTAAACTGCTCCCTGATACTCCAATAGGTATATGAGTCTAAACTATTTCCTTTCTTCCACGGGAAGTTCCTAGAGAGTTCCATGCGTGGTATTCCTAAGGATAACCCGATCGTGTAGCTGATACAATGATATACCTAGTGTTGCAAAGAAAGCTGGGGGTGGATGATTCATGTAACGGGAAGTTCCCGGAAGAATGTTAAATGTAATATTCTTAGGGATAACCCAATCATTACAAATTAGGTGATAAGCACTAAACCCCCATTGTGATTTGTATGAGTCAACATTCCCGTTGTAAGTTGTACTCTCACTCTCACCTCTCACTTAGTCAAACCTTCCTACAGTTAGGACCAAAACCAAAATCCCCTCTCGATTTCTTCAATGAACGAGAGGCCCACAAATCGAGCGATCAAACCTTCTTACAGTTAGGATCGTTTTAAACCCCCCCACTTGGTCAAACCTTCCTATAGTTAGGACCACAACCAAAATCCCATCTCGATTCCTCCAATGAACGAGAGGACCGCTTTCAAATCGAGTGATCAAACCTTCCTACAGTTAGGGTCATCTCAAGCTCTCGTTTGGTCAAACCTTCCTACAGTTAGGACCAAAACCACAATTCATTCTCGATAAATGAGAAATTCATCTTTAGTTCGGTAATCAAACCTTTCGACAGTTAGGGTTATCCGATTCTTTTTGATTCTCGGAGTGGAGATCCCACTCTTAGTTTCACCTTTCCAGATTCTGGGGGTGGAGATCCCACCTCGAGTCTCCTCTCCAATTGGGAATAGAATATAAAATTCTTCCTTCCTTGTATTCGGGTTCGCCTTCACCCTAAAAGAAGACCGGGAAATAGAATATAAAATTCTTCCTTTCCCACACCAACCTTTTCCAAGAGTTTATCAATCTTGGATTCATCCTAGGAAGTTTATCCCGAATCCTAAGCAGGGATAAGTCTGCGCCTAACACGCGCTACCGGTTTAGTCTTTCTCCGTAGAAGAAGACACCAGAGTTCGATTCTGGGGTATTTTATCCTGAAACCTAAGTAAGGATAAGTCTGTGCATAACCAGCGCTGCCGGTTAGTTCTTAACCGTTAAAAAGAACGCTCGTCCACATATTCAACATTGTGGTAGGTTGTTATTAATAACACCAAAATCCATGCCTTACACGCATGGGGAATCTCATCCTGAATCCTAAGAAAGGATATGCCGACGCCTAACACGCGTCGCCGGTTTAGTCTTTCTCCGCAGAAGAAGACACCAGAGTTTGATTCTGGGGTATTTTATCCCGAAGCCTAAGTTGGGATAAGTCAACGTCTCATACACGTTGCTGTTTAGTCTTTTCATAGGAGAAAGACGAAGTCTACGTATTCGAAGTCGTAGCACAAAGTCTATGGGAGTTCATTCCTTTAGCGCAACGTTACATGCAGAACGGATTTAGACAATCTGCATGCTAGCCCGACTCAAACGGTAGTCGGTAAAGGCTAATCAAATCCGTTGAGGGCTGGGGGTTAGCCAAAAATCCTAACGTCAATGTCTAACACGCATTGCCGGTTTAGTCTTTCGCCGATTGAAAAAGACACCGGGGTCTAAACCTGGGGAATTTTATCCCGAAGCCTAAGAAGGGATAAGTCATTGCCTAATACGCAGTGCGGGGTACCTTTTCCCTATAAGAAAAGGTAAAGCCTATGTATTCAACATCATAGCACAAAAGTCTAAAGGAGTTCATTCCTTTAGCACAACGTCACATGCGGAACGGACTTAAACAATCCGCATGCTAGCCCGACTCAAACGGTAGTTGGTAAAGGCTCATCAAACCCGTTGATGGCTGAGAATTTGCTAAAAATTCTATAAATACGAGTCATTGACGCATCAATTCTATAGATTGGTCTCGTGACTCAAGTATTTGCCACGCTCCAATTCCTTAAGAGCTTAAACTGTGTATACTCTAGCAGACGTACGAGTATAAACTGTGTCAAACGCCGGACAACGCGTTGTAAATGACGATTCAATGCCGATGACCGATGGTCAGTTCTATGTTGAAACAACCAACTCGAGCTAAAAAGTCAGGAAATCGAGAATCGACTTCAAATTCAAAATTCCAACAGACGGTCAGATAATAAATGCAGCACCGGAACCCTTACAGACGTTCGACAAAGCACCGAATAGCCTGGAGGACTGAAGGAATCAAGAATAGAAGCCATTCCAAATATCCCGTCATAACCAACTAAAGGATGGGGGAATCATATCCAAAGTATTCCAGACTCTTCTATAAAAGAACGAGGATGAAATACTTAGGAGGGGGTATCTGTTGGCGTATAAAACTGCCTATAGGTCCCTTAACACAGCTCGACGATGCCGATCGACAAACAGACCATCGGGCGACGTATCCAAACACGACCGTTAGCCCGTAAACACCGAAGCCAAACGAGGCTACGAAGCCGACGAATCGTATGCGAGCAACGGAATGCATCCATTCACGTGCGGAATCAAGCCAACGGTTCGGGGAGTCAACGAGTCATCCAAACAAAAGTGAACTCGGATGAATCACGATCAAATCAAGATTAGTTTCGGATTCGAATTCAGAAGCGGGTCTACTGCCAAATCAGGTCAACGAATCGAATCCGAACCAATCAACCACAGAACCGGAAAACGGGCATAAAGAGGCAAAACGACAAACACCTAGAGGGGCTCGGCCGAAACCGAACCACCTCAAGGTGGCTTGGCCCAAGCCGAGCCACCTTGAGGTGGCTCGGTGGCCGAGCCACCTCAGCCCAGATCTGTGCCTAGGCACAGATCTGGGTGCCTATAAATAGGCCAAGGGTGGTTCATTTTGAGAGGTTGGAAATTTTGGAGAGAGGCGGAGCCCTACAGGATTCGAGGCTCAAAACTTAAAAAGATCCAAACTTTGGGACTTCAAGGACTTGCTCATCCAGATCTGGTGCTCGGCGAGCATCAACGCCAAATAAGACAGGAGTTCGAGAGGACCTGATCTCAGATCTACGTAGTTATACTCCGAGTCAAAGTTTGGTCTTTGATCCCGAGATTAGGGTCATTATTTCCTTAGTGAACTAATCCCCCCGGCTATTATTTTCTTAGCGAAATAATACCCATCATACTGCGTAGATCCGACCGGATCTAGATCTCACGGTGGTCCACGGATAAACACCGGCGCAGGCAAACAACCCACGCAAGCGAGCGACCGCAAAACAGGAGCTCGTGATTTGTTCGACAAATAAGGAGAAAGTTGTAATCTTTTTTTATTTTTCTTTGATTTTCTTTGTAACCGGATCTTATAAAAAGACCGGATCTTTGTAACTCGAAAAGCTGTTAACTAAGATAGCAATGGAATCAATAATGAAGAAAGCAACGATTTTTCCCGCGAACAATGCTGAATCGTAGCCGTCGTTTTGACTCCAATCGTTGGATTCAGTTGCGAATGCTCTCTTGGTTCGGGTTCCGAGTTCAAATCGCCCGACACGTCCCTTGTTTTGACGGTTTCTCTGTAGCCGCCAAAAATGGAACTACCGAGAGCGATCCAGACCGTTGATTTTGATCGTGGCCACGTTGCTCAGCCGCAGGTGTCTCGCCTTTAAATAGACTTCGTCTTCTTCTTTTGGAGACTATTGTGCTCAGCAATTTCTACTCGCTCAAACCTTTCAAAGAGAAAAGATCAAGTTTCTTTCTTGACTCTCTGACGTAGCGCCGAATTCTAAGAAGACTACTTCAAAGAGAAAGGGCCTAGGAGGTCCTTCTAGTGGCGCCATCACTGGTACGGCTGCTAGCATCCTTGGAACGCATTTGGGTAAGTCCAATGACCTTACGTTGATGAATGATGTTGAATCGAGAAGACGAGCACTGTTTGTTCCTCTTTTTTTGTGGATTTTGCTATTTTTGGCAATTTCCCAGATTCGGGTGAATTTCCCCCTTCTCTGGCGGATTCGGCCTTTGTTAGGTGAATCCAGTCCCTGTTAGACAATTTTGTCTTTTATTAGGCATATTCAATTATCTTTAGGCGGATCTAGCCTAACAGGCGGATTTGTCCTTTATCGGGCGAATTCTGCCTTTGTCAAGTGAACTCGATACTGGTCAGGCGAACTTAGTCTCATCAGGCGGGATCCGTTTGCTGAGATTCTCCTGCTCGGAGGACTTAGAAGTTTTCTGATTCCAAATGTGGATTCAGTTCTAATTCTTTGGCATTATCTTGCAGCCATGTTTTCTGATGAGGCCCTCCCGAAGGGTGTTGCCATTAGCCTCGCCAGTGGCTCGGGTTATACGGCGCCCACCCGATTCCCTCTTCTTGATCCGGTGCCCGTGTTCGCTGCTGACAAGCCGGATGAGTTGGTCAAGAGTGACTGACGGGCATCATCTAACGTTGCGCGAGTTGACCATTGATGCAGCGCTAACAAACATGGCCAGGACGGAGCTGAGAAATCCCCAGTTCATGTTTGGTGATGCGACTGATCCTTCGGCTCTACTGCTCGGGGAGAGTAAGTGGCTTCGTGTCGTGGATGGAGTCCACTACTATCTTTCCAGTATGCCGAGGGGGTTCTCGATCGTTGAGTTGTGGTCACTTGTGGTTCCAAGAACGATGAACTGGGATCTGACCCCTACTCAAGACGGGGTGGTTTGTGGGGTGTTCACGGGGTCGACTGCTAGGTATAGGGTCGACAGTTCTTATAAGCGTGTGGTTGCCTTGCATCCCGGTTTGCTGCACAACGAATGGCCTGTGTGAGAAACGACTGCGGTGGCGGAGACTTCCATCATTGTTTCTTCCGGGCCGGGGGACAATTTCCTCCAAAGGACTTCATGGCTCCGGGATGGATTCATTCTGCGCCTAGCAGTAGCACTTGGTGGTCTAAGATCACCAAGTACATCTTGACCGAGAACTCTGACCTTGCGGGATCGGAGCTATACGTGGCTATCCGAGCCACCCAGCATGACTTGAAGATCAACGCTCCTCAGTTCCATAGTATCCTAGAACTTTACTGTCTGGATAGTGGTACGTTCTTTACTCCCAATGGCGAGCTTGGCATAACTCTTCACGAGATGTATGATGTGTTGGGGTTGCCTTTGGGAAGCTACCCCTACGAGGAGTACGTACCGGGTCAGGACGAGATTGACTATCTTTCGGGTCGGTTTCCTCTGATGGTGGAGACCTTATGGGAGTTGCTCGGCCACTACCACATATGTCTCAACACCCTGGGTTTAGTGGACCATAAGGGTAAGAAGAGGGTTCTAGGGATTAGTCATAAGAACTAGGCTGACTACTTGTTCCCGGAGAATGATGTCAAGGGGAGGCCTACTCTACCACTAGGCGAGTGTGACCAAGCCGAAGTGGAGAGACGGATGGCCGAAAGGGGAGCCGCTGAAACCCTTGAGCATGATAAGGGTGGGTTCCCATTCGGGACGATCTTCCAATCGTTCCATCACCAGGCCAAGTCCCCCATATCCGCAAAGGCTCTGCTCGCGGGATACCTCATGCTGTGGTTGAAGAGGTGTGTGGTTCCCACTCACTCCTTCAAGGCGCTCCCGGTGGAGGTGGTTTACCCTGTGGTACGCTTGGCTTATGGGAGGTCATACGCGTTGGTGTCGGTGACGTTGGCTTGTATCTAAAGGGGGCTCCGTACACTGACGATCCAATTTTGCCGTATGTCGCATGTTGACGAGGGGGAAGGCGAAGTCGCTAGGACTCCCAATCCGAGAGTGGGGCTGCCGTACACTTACTTGATGGCGTGGTTCGTATACCACTGCGAGTGTTTGATGAGCGCCCCAGCGACTCTCCAGGAGGAGGGATTCGTCTTGTTCATCCAACGTCTGGAAAGATGCTCTTGGAAGTGTAAAGACGTTCCTGACATGAGGAAGACGTTGTCTTATTTTGGCCATTACAACTTCCGATGATTCTTTCCTTACTTCATTGGGGGTGGCTCTGGCGAGTCACTTCAGGACGTGTCAACGGCAGACCATAGCATAGTTCTCACCTGTGGCGCCTTCCGGTGGTTGGTTAACATCTGGTCAGGGTACCACGTCTTGCGAACCGGCTCCGTGTGCTACCTCGAGCCCTATTTTCCTTGTAGGTTTGCCCGTCAATTCGGGTATGCCCAGCTCTATGTTGGGAACATTAACCCTTATTTGTATTACGAAGGAGGGTTGGTCGATGGCGTGTGAGGGTGGTTCTGGACCCATGCTGGCTACACCAACGCGCACTTTGAATTGCCGGCTAAGGATCGCAACCTTTGCCATTCGCTCCTTTATTGCCGGTGGTATCGAGGTGCCAGCGCAAACCTTGAGGGCTTTCGGCTTCATAGTTCTTGCCTAGCAGAGCACGGGCGCCGCTCAGGGGCAGCTCCTGCACCCCTCAAGGTGGAGGGGTCATCAAACTGTAGAGGAATGGTTTGAAGAGGCTCCTGCTGAGGAGACCGAGGATCTTTACGCCGGCTTGGGAGACTTCGGGGAATTTACGGCTCGTTCTCCATCTCCTTATCCTCAGTTGGACCCCGACGGTGGGCAGAGAGAGTCTAATGAGTTGGTCCGGGCGGGTGAACACCTGGAACAGGCTCGGGGAGCAATCGATGGGCGGATGGGGATGCATGTTCTACCCCTCGGTGGTTCGCGCCTCTCAAAACGACAACAAGAGGATGCAGCCAACAGCTCGAAGGCGGAGGTGGCCAACAAGGTCTGTCCTGAGGAGGCGGCTGAGGCTACCGGAGTGGCGGGAGGCCAGGATGACGCCACTCATGTGCTAATTCCGAGGTTGACTACCCCTGTGACCGGTGGTGTTACGCCCGCTTCGCTTACTGCATCAGGGACAGTTCCGACAACTTCGGAGGCTGCTCCTTCGTCGTCTGTTGCGGAACAGTAGGCGGGTCTTTTGACGACCCCAACGAGTGTGCCAAAAGGTAACCATTAGTGTCGTGCCCTCGGGTGCAAGGTCAAATTGGCACTATCTGACGTTTGTGTTGACTTAATGCAGGTACGATTGAGAAGCGAACCCTATTCCTTCCAATGAATAAGGGGGACAGGAGATGAGGCGGAGCTCGGCGACTCAGGTAAGAGCATGGTCGAACATTGTTGATCCATATCTGCTGAACCACCCATGCAGTTCTTTTCAGAAGTTATCGTTAACCTCCTTCCTATATTTGCAGCTGCTCCAGCCTCCGATGCTGTTGGTAAAGAGTATTCTCCCTCTTGGGTTGACTAGTCGGTTGAAGAGGGGAGCAAAACAGACGACGAAGATGATGTCTCGATCCATGAGACACTATCGAGCGATGAGGGGGCGTCGGACCCTGAAGGGGAAACTTCCATTACTGAAGAAGCGTTGGTTGAGAGAGGATCGTCTGCCCAGGAGGTTTCTGCCCAAGGGGAAACATCCACTCATGCGGTGGTTGAACCCTCTCTCCCTACATCGACGACTGTTGAGATCGCGGTCAGATCCATGGTCGAGGCCCCGATGGTGTCGGTTTGTGCTTCAGTCTCGGCGGGGTCTACTACCACTTCCACCGTTGTGGCCACCAGTGCTTCAATCCCAGCTCTGGTGATAACGTCGGCGGTAAATGAGGAAACCCTCTCTCCCTTGGCTCGATTGCGCAAGAAGTTGGTGGATCGAACCCTTGCCAACCTCCAAGACACCCTTGCAGATAGCATCCGGTTCGCATTGGAAGAAAGTTGCCCCTTTGAGGAGTTCAAGGAGACTCTTGAATATCACATAGGCTTCTTGATCAAGATGTTGGGTCCCTCCGCCACCAATCCGTACTTCAAGCGTTCAGAGGAGGCAGATCGGACTATCCGACAACTACTTGCCCTTCGCTCTATGAGTTCCGAGATCCTTCATATTGCATCCAGAGAGGTCCAAACAGCATTGGAGGAGCACGATCGTAGACTAGAGGAGATAATGTCACTAGATGCGAGACTGACGGAGGAGCTGGAGCGCGTTACGGCCGAGGACGAGAGAGTAAGCCGAGAGCAACACAAGGCTGACTCCTGCATCTTCCGCCTGTCTTTAGATATAGCAAAGACCAAGCGAACCATCGCTAATGGGCAAGCCCTTTTGGCCACCCAGGAGAAGGCTCGCGAGCAGCTGGTGGGGGAATTGGAGGAACTCGGGTCTAAACGCCAGTTGGTTGTTGATGCCATCAAGGAGAAAAGTCGAGCCCTTAAGGAGGCAAGGTTCAACATCCAAGACCTACTTTCGCACTCTGAAGAGGACATTCACCGAGAGATTCTACGGAGGCTTGAGCTTAAGCGTGCTGAAGAGATTCGTGAGGTGGAGTCGCGTCTGAGGTCTTTGTAATTTTAGCCGTTATCGCTGTAACTCGATCCTTTTTCATGAATGGAATCGTACTTTTGTCCCAGTCACTATTCTCCTTATTCTACGTACGCATTTTTCTTTTTGTCACCATTCATACTAGGCGTTATACAAGTTAACCATCAGTGGATTTGCACTAGGTAACTTCTGGCCATGGGCAAGTCCCTGCTACAGGCGAACTTCAGCCTTAGGCGGCATTGAGAATAGTTAAAGCCCTGTTTGAATCCCAATTGGGTTCAGTCTTTAGGAGAACTTAAGAGTGATTAAAACCCCAATTGTGATTAAGCCTTAGTCAGGCAGGTCGCAATAATGTATGAGCCTAGGCCGTCAGGCGAGCTTAAAACATACGAATTCGAATAACGAATTCGTCTCGTAGGCGGGCCTCACCTTTAGTGGGCCACGTGCTTGCTTGGGATTAATGGCTTCGCTAGTTAAGATGACGTGGGCGCATCTTTTCACATTAAAGGTGGCGTAGTGTGGGGTTCCCCGTTCTTCGTGCCTGATCCTGTTTTCAGGAAAAGTTGCCTTCATCATTGATTTCATTAAAACTTTGATCGTTACAATGAATCCAAATAACAAAGAAATAAAATTACAACTTTCTTGAAAATAAACACAAGTTCCGTTTATCGTCCCTTGCTTGCGTGGGTCTTTTGCCTGTGACGGGGATGTTGATATCCGTGGACCACCGGGCGATCAGATCCGTTCCGAAAAATCGGGCAGAGCTTCGTCGATCCGCGGGGAGATCTAGAAACTCGAAGCTCCTATCTCGGATAAAGCGAGATATTTGCTCTTCTTAGTATTACCGACGAGGGGTAACACTAAGGAAAAAGATGAGAGAGGGGAATGAAGATCCGATGAAGAAGTCTCCTTTGCTGAGGGGGATCGATCACTCTTCGCTGCAGCAGGGCTTCGCCACTCTTCTCCAAAAATCCAGATCCTCAAAAATGAGGCCCAAGGGTCCTATTTATAGGCAAGAGGGGCCATGGGGGTGCCACAACAACCTTGTTTTCAGAGAAAGTTGCCTTCATTACTGATTTCATTAAAACTTCAGCCGTTACAATGAATCGAATAACAAAGAAATTAAGATTACAACTCCCTTGAAAATAAACACAAGTCCCGTTTATCGGTGCTTGCTTGCGTGGGTCTT
>BQKN01058901.1:0-20589 GCA_022839385.1 Asparagus kiusianus | reverse complement strand
TTTGGGCATTTGGTCCTGCTATTAAGGGCTTCACTTTTTGTCGTCCGTTATTGAGCATTGATGGTACACATTTATATGGAAAGTACAAAGGCGTGCTTCTTGTAGCGACCGGTGTAGATGCAAATGGCGGGTTATTTCCTCTAGCATTTGCAGTCGTGGAGGTGGAGGATACGTCTAGTTGGAAGTGGTTTTTTGAACTTATATACAAGTGGATTCCAAGTGTCCGTGCGCCAAGAATAATTACCTTTATTTCGGATAGGATGAAAGGAATTATAAGGGCGTTACATGAGGGTTTTAGTGCACCACATCACCATCGATATTGTTTAAGGCATATAAGAGATAATTTCAAAAAAAAACACGGTGAGATTAATTTGCAAAATCTTTTGTGGCAAGCCGGGTGTGCAACCGACACATTAGTGTATGAACATTGCAGGGAGAAAATCAAGTCTTTGTCATTAGATGCACATAATTGGATTGAAAATAACTTGAAGCCTCAATTCGAGCATCGGTGGGCATTATGTAAGGATGAGGGTGTGCGGTTTTGCATGATGACGACTAATTGCTCTGAGAGCTTTAACGGCGTTCTTAAAGGAGCACGAGCTATGCCAATACAATCTTTGGTTGCGAGAACATTCTATAGACTAAACGCATACTTCAACAAAAGGCGTGGTGATGGCATAGACTGGACAACACGTTACACACCAAAAAATGAGTCCATTTTGCATAGAAGAATTGAGGCAGCAAGATCATGTCAAATTACTGTATTCAACGACAACGAATGGCAGGTACAGGATTGTGACGGTATCTACACCGTTAAACTATTTGATGTTGATTGCACTTGCACATGTAACATACCACAACTCCAAAAAATACCCTGTGCACATGTGCTTGCGGCTTCTTCTAATCAGCCGGGAGGTGCTAGAATTCCCAGAAATCGGTATTGCTCGCCTTGGTATTCAACAGCTCACTATCAAAAGACATATAGTGAGAGTTTTCATCCACCTGATGATAGTCGGTATTGGCCTGAATATAATGGACCACATATAATTCCACCTCAGTACCGGAGACAAGCCGGTCGACCACGATCTGTGCGAATTAGGGGAACCATGGATCAAGGGCGAGAAGGAGTGGTCAAGAATAAAAAATGTAGTCTTTGCAAACAACCGGGACATACTCGACCTCGTTGTCCATCTAGACACAATAGATAGCAACTAATTGGTAATTTATATCATTCTTTTATTTTTATATACTTTAATAAAGAAACTGAATTACTATATGATTGATTATTGACATGTGTATAATTGTATGTGCAGGTTTGTACACCATGGATCCTGGGCCGGTTAGTGATGAGGTCTTATATGACCAGGCTCAGCATCGTTCACATATTATATCCTGTACAGAGGTAATTCAGTTACTTTATAATTACAATATTTGCATTTACATAATATTGCATTCTTATACTATCATTTGCTGTACAGAGAGGAGGGAGTATCGTTATGGTTGATCATAGCCTCAGTCATAGCCGTTGGCGGTTAGAGGATGAGCGTATCATATCAGCTGTGGCACGGGCCGGCTTCTTGATTTGTTCAAAGCTTCGTTGGATAAAGCTCGATTGGCCCCTACTGACCGCGTTGATGGATAGATGGAGACCTGAGACCAATACTTTCCACTTCCGGATGGGCGAGGCTACCATTACTCTACAGGATGTAGCCGTGATACTCGGTCTCCGTATAGATGGTCCATGCATTACCGGTACTGATAGTGTTGTGTGGCAGACAAGATGTGAGCAGTTGTTAGGTGTAGCTCCACAGTCAATGCCTCGAGGAAATATTAAGTTGAAGTGGTTGAGAGAGACCTTCTCAGTACCGTTGCCTGTTGATGCCCCACAAATTTTAGTTGACCAACATGCACGTGCATACATTATGCACATGATTGGTACTATATTATTTCCGGATTCAAGTAAAGATAAAGTGCATGCGAGGTATGTGTATTTATAATATGAATCTGTATTTCATTGAATTAGCTTATTTTAATAAATTGGAATATTGTGAATATGCTAGGTGGTTACCACTCCTCGAGGACTTGGACGCATGTGGTGCAAAATCGTGGGGTAGTGCCGTTTTGGCGTATTTATATAGAGAGATGTCAAAAGTGGCACTTATGCAAAACAGTGAGCTTAAAGGGTGTCTAAGCTTATTGCAAGTATGGGCATGGGAGAGACTTCATTTGAAGCCGAGACTATGCACGCATTTACAATTAGATGGACAAATTCCACTGGGATGCAGGTATTGTATTTTTTATGTAGCGAATATAACTGTAGTTATCATTGTGGTACTAAATGTATGACAAACATTTTTTTTGTAGATGGAATGTCGAAAAATGCTATGACGAGACCCCGACTAGACAATTGGATTTCTACCGGAATGAGCTTGACCGTATGAAGATTTTTCAGGTAATTCTCACCGAAAAAACATGTGCTTTTTCTTCTACATACTGAAAACCCAATTCTGATATGCAACTGCATTAAATTATTGTAGATGGAATGGGAGCCCTACACCCAATTTCTACCTCAGCTACCCCCAATATGCACAGAATACCAAGTTGTATGGAGAGCTAGAGTTCCTCTTATATGTTTGGAGATAGTAGAAATGCATGTACCGGACCGCGTGCTTCGACAATTTGGTCGTGCACAACATGTTCCGCAGTTTGTTGAAAAGATAGAGAGGAAGGCAAAAAAAGGAGGCCAGCAAATAAACTGGATGATCGTGCATCAAGCTTTTATACACAGATGGAATGATAGGCATTTTTGTATTGTCAACCAAATTGAACCAACTCCTCAGGAATCAGATTACTACACTTGGTATTGGGGCATAACCCGAAGATGGATACTTCATTCGACCACAATACCGGTTGAGTCGCAAACAGGATATGTGTCCCGGGGTATAGATGAAAGAGAATTAGTAAGTATTTTCATATTTTGATTTAAGTCCATTTTTATTAGTACTTTATGTGTTGAAAAATTTGCAGGTATCAGCAATAGATGAAGTTCAAACTCTTGCAAATCGTGGCTTGGAATTGGCTCGAGCAGGTACGATAAAATTAAATCTCAAATTTACATTCTGTAATATCAAATTTAATATGAAATTTTGTTTTTTAACTATCTATCGCAGGTAGAAATCCCGAAGCACATGAACATGTATCAATATATCAGGCTATAATGCAGAGGCTTCAAAAAGCCTTACACCGAACTCACGAAGATCGTCATGATGGACGGGAGGTAACGCCATTCGTATATACACGACAACAGCGACAAAGTCGAGGACGACGCAGAAATGACGATGAAGCTGGACCTTCCCAACCTTTCGACGATGGAGCTGGACCGTCACAACCACAAACGCAACCGGATCACGAACTCGTCGAAGGGCGGTATGGAGGACGACGAAGCCAAAGGAGGAGGAGGAGAGTTCTTGGATGTATGTAAACTACAGGTTATATACATTACAAAACTATTTAGGGATGTGATTTTTGGATTTGTAGTCGATAATATCGTGTGATATGTTTGATTTCTAAGTGGGTTTGTGGTGTTATTATGTTGGATTTGTTAGTGGGAGTTTGTGGTGTGATGTGATTTGTTTGAATTGAAATGAGTATGTGATGAAATCAGTATGTAATTTGTTTGTGGGAGTTTGTGTGGATGTATGCACAGGGACCTCAATGAAATGCAGTGGTGAAATGAGTATGTGACTTGTTAGTTGATGTTTGTGTTGATGTATGCACAGGAACTGCTTGAAATGCAGCCAAAAAGTGCACAAATATGTGCACAGCAAGTGCACGGGACTGCTAGTCCCGTGCACTTAGTCTTGGGCATTTGGGTGGCCTCTCTGCTTAAAAGTCGGGACTAGCAGTCCCGACTTTTAAGCAGAGAGGCCACCGCATGCTCAAGACCAATTGCACGGGACTAGCAGTCCCGTGCACTTGGTGTTCAACAGCAGCTACCTCTCTGCTTAAAAGTCGGGACTGCTAGTCCCGACTTTTAAGCAGAGAGACCACGCAAACGCCCAAGACAAAGTGCACGGGACTAGCAGTCCCGTGCACTTGGTAAAAGTCCCCTGGCTGCAAAACCGACCCTTTTCTTCTCAAAAGGGTCGGTTTTGCTAATATTTTTCATTTTAGGTCGATTTTGCCTATTAAAATCGAAAAATGGTTGGTTTTCAAAATTTCTCCTTCTTTTTGTGTCTGCTGCGAGCTAAAAGACGTGTTATCACCATCAGTATGGCTTAAAAGCAGAATGAGAAAATGAATAAAAGAAAAGCCGAAGGAAAAAAAATGATCTGAATAGCTTTGATATGACATGCGGTTCACTGATGAAAAAAGATAAAGAATGTATAATCAACACAAAGAAGGGTATATACACAAACAAGTTTGAGCAATAATTAAATAACTAAAAGTTGGTTATTAAGATTTAATTGAACACTTAGTTATTTATGTACAAGATCAATCACTAACTAAATACTTAGCTAATTAATTCAATGATATACTCTAATACAGTGTATCACTTGATTCCAAAATTTGCCAATATAAAGGCTTTATAGACATGCAGTTAGTTCGCAGAAGAAGAAGACAGATAAAGAATGGATCAGCATAAGGAAGGGTATATACAAAGGCATAAGGAAAAGAATTATCTCCCAGCAGCTCCATGGAAAAAAACATGTTGGCATAAACAACGGAAGCACCAGCAACACTAAATAAGAGAGTAATAGTGTTTTGTCAGTAAATAAGGAGCGTGGACTTTGTAGTAACCCAGTGCATGTTGCCACGCCACATGTTTTCTCTCTCTAGCTTTTAGGTACACTAACCTTTTCCCCTTAATGATACCAAACACCTCAAAGAAAAAGAGATCCTCTGCCTACTTCCATCTCTACCTTTAATTTCTCTATTCTTTCTCCATCCACACAATCTTTTGCTCTATCTCACTCACCTTCATCAACTGATGGAAACATTTACTCCTCCCCCTCATTCTTTTCCATTAAGGGCCTGTTCGTTTATTTCCTAAAAACCAAGAAATGGAAATGGAAAAGGTGGAAATCTCAAAATAATCCATTTCTTCCATTTCCATCCCTAAAACTCACCCACAACATCCAATAAAATATTATTTTCATCCAACAACTCATCCACATCATCTAATAAAATATTATTTTTATCTAACCACTCATCCACCACATCTAATAAAATATTATTTTCATCTAACCACTCATCCATCACATCTAATACAATATTATTTTCATCCAAACATCACTCAACTCATCTCTTTTCATCATTTCAAATCACTCACATCATCGAATAAAATATTATAACAATTCACCTCATCTCATTAACATTTCATTTCTTTGTTTTCATTCCAAAAAGTTATGAAAACACTTTTCTTAATCTTTCTTCACATCACCCAATAATACTATGACAACTCATCTCATCTCATTTCATTTCTTATTTTTTAGAATGAACCAAACAAAAGAAAACAACAAAACTACAGGAAATAGGTTTCTTATAATTCATTTCCTTATTTTTTTGGCCAACCGAACAACATCAAAACTAGTTTTCTTAAAAAATCACTCACATCATCCAATAATAATGTGATAACTCATCTCATTTCATCTCCATTTCTTTGATTTCCTTATTTTTAGCCAACCAAACAATTCAAAAACCTATTTTTCTTAAAAATAGTTTTCTATTTCTTTGATTTCTCATTTTTTTAAGGCAAACGAACAGGCCCTAAACCACCACTGAAAAGCCCCCCCCCCCCCCTCCTCCTCTTTGTCTTTCTACTTTTTATTGTATGGGAGATCAATTTTGTTATATTTAATACTTGTTATAATTTCCATCTGGACTTGAAATGATATGATTTCAGTTAGGTTTAAAGACCAAGTTGGCCCCTGTACTGGGGCTTCATTCTCAAAGAGGTCCATGTATTTTCTTTGTTCTCAACTTAATCATTCTACGGTTTCTACAATATCTCCGTTATAAAGTTAGTCTTTTTTTAACTTTCTGTAAAATAAATTTTGAGAAGACAATTCTACCCTTTCTCAAATATTTGATTACGACACTATTAGTTAAAAATCAGTAATTATTTTCTCAAAGAACGATACAAAAGAAAACTATTGCTTCTCAAAAGATCCTCAAGGAACCAATCACAATTCTTCCTCTCTTCATGAAGCCGATAATTACAAAAAAGTTTTGATTAAAATTTTCTTGCTGTTAAATGGGAGAAACCTTACAAGACGAGAGAAACGTAGGAACCCTAAATTGATCATAATGAAATTGGAAGCAGACGAAACAAGCAACGATCAAAGGTAATTATGGATTGTGATAGGTATTTCACCCCAAAAATTATTATTTTGCTTTATCTATATGTTATGGTATTAGGGTTTATCATGTTCTTTAAATATTGGTTATTTGTTTTTAGTTTTTTTTGGGTTAGGGTTTATCATATTCATCAAACTTGGTTATGGTTTTGTTACTTTTATGTGCTGTCGTGTTCGGGTTTGTTAAATATCCTAAAATTTTCTTGAAAATTTTATAGTATATGCCAAAGACTTTTTTATCTGAGTTGAGAAATAAAATTTTACTTGATTTAGTTAAAATATTTTCTAAATCAAATGGCTAATTTTACAAAACGGCTGATTTCAAGAAAATGACCAGAACGAGATTATAAACAACAAACTATCAAAAAATTGAGTTCATGTGCCAGCTGTCTTGTTGAAATACTTGAAATGTGTGTGTGCGCGCGCGCGAAGTGTGTGTGTGCATGCATGTGGGTTGGGGTGTGTGTTGGGGTGTGCGCGCACACGCGTGTACGTGTGTGTGGGTGCGCATGCGCGAGTGTGTGTGTGTGTCCCATTTCACCTTCCAGATTGAAAGATATGTTGTTTGTGCCAGGAGTGAAATTATCATATCTTTATGCAGAAAGCTAGAGAGCCTGAAGATGTTGTCAAGGCCATAAACATTGCAATTTTGATTGTTATTTTTAACATCAACTTGGGGGGATGATGATGTACAGTAGATGAAGGAATTGTAATTTTCTCTTTTGTTTGATTAGTAACTCAGCTCTTTTCCGAGTTCATGATGTACTCTAACTGCTCATATGGTAAATGAAAAAAAGCTTTTCATTGACAAAAAAAATTTCAACAATGCAAGCATATGTCCTTGTCTTGTTATGTTGTATGCAAGTAGCATAATGATTTCATTTTTTTATAATGAAGCTAAAAGTTCTCATATATGCAGATGCATTTGGATAGATGATTATAAATGTAGATATTTGTTGTGAGAAATCTATGTACATCTATTCTTGTGAGAAATCCATGTTCAATGTTTAATTGTAAAGGAAGTAAAAAACAAATAAATATTTTAGAAGAGAGAAAATTTTCTGACATTTCTTCACATGTACATTCATTTTTTAGAATACACCACATTCTAAATTTATATAAAGTACATGGACCTCTATTACCATATCACTAAGGGTCATATGGTCATAATTAAAAAAATTAACACTCCTTTCTTAACGAATGCTAAAAAAGGACTAACTTTATAACAGATACGATTCAAGGACTAAGTTGAGAAAAAAGAAAGTGCAGGGACCACTTTGAGAATGAAGTCCCAGTACAAGGACCAAATTGGTCTTTTAAGCCTCATTTATTGACAATGAGGTTTATATTACTGTTGATGCTTCTGCTTGAATAGAGCTTATGTTGTTACCGAGGGGGGTTATTCATTGGTGTAATTTGGGATAAATTGGGGTAAATTGTTCCAATGGGGTAATTTTACCCAATGGGATAATTTGAGTGGGATAAAGTGGGGTAAATGGGATAATGAGACAATTTGAGTGGGACAATTACACAGTTTGCTAGTAGTATATGATGTCTAATTCTTGACAGTGAAAATTATTGACAAGATAAAGGGTTTTCTTTTCCATAGAACCCAGCAAGAAACTTTGACAGACAGGAAATTGATAATGCGGATTAAGCTCCATAATCTAGGGTATGATGATCATTTCACAAATTCCCAAATCAAACAAACAAAACCCTATTCTTGATTTCAATTGTTTTGTGTCTAATTATCTCCAAATATGCAGCCTTTATGTCATCGTTAGAACAAAACCCAGATATCAAAATCGTTAGTAATTACAGTAATTGATCAAATTGGAGTTTACACCTGAACTGGGGCCAGGTCTGCCATTGCTGCTGCTGCTGCTGCGTTAGGAAAATAATGATGAAAATGGGTAGTTTTAAAGGTTTGGGGGATTTAGGAAAAGGGAGAAGGCGAGACCCCCATCATCAGCATCAATTCTCCCCGGGATCTTGCACAGCGCCTCATCGCTCTTCGCCTCGAAAGAGGCGCTCCTCCCCAGCCCTCTCCTCGCCCTCCTCTTCCTCGATCTCGGTGTCGTCGCCGCCTCATCGTTCTTGGTGGGGGCTTATTGTGGATTATGGATTATCATCGACATTGGTCAGACCGTGGTAACATGCAGCTTATGATACTCATATAAAGTGTACTGTGTATGATTTCTAATTAATAATTATTAGAATAATTAACTTTACTTGGGTCTCATCGACATTGGTCAGACCGTCAAGTGCTTAGATTTAGGACATGATAGTGAGAGCTTGCATGCTATCATGTTTGTTGTATATGTTCACGTGTGTAGAAGAGGGTACACTACTCCTCCAGAACCTATAAATAGATTGATCAGTTAAATATTTTCCAAATAATGGGGCTACATTGCACCATGGCCAGTGGTGCTCCATGAAGTCTTTAACTAAAAATAAAATGGCATACTAACAATGTCTTCATTAGCAACATGCTAAAAATATGTCTTCATTAGCTATTTTCAGAGTTTCCACTTGAATATTCCATTACAGTGTTAACAAATATACACCATGTTACCTAGTAGTCAAATACTCTTAAGTCTCTAATAATGATAATACATAATTTTAGATACTTGGATGGAAACTATAATTTTATCTTAACTTTCACTAGTAGAAAAACGACCAAACTAGACGGAAATTTCCGTCTAGGTTGGTCTATAATCCGTCTAGGTTGGTTTTTCTAGACGGAAATCCGTCTAGGTAGATTGGTTTATTCTGTTTCCGTCTAGTTTGGATCAAACTAGACGGAATTCCGTCTAGATTGTCAAACTAGACGGAAACCAACCTAGACGGAAGTAACATTTCCGTCTAGGTTGATTATTACAGCCTAGACGGAATTTCCGTCTAGTTTGGTTCAGTATAGACGGAATTCCGTCTAGGTTGCTATTTTTCCAGCAAAAAAAATATATTACAATTTGTATTTTCCTGTACAATTACACCAATACATTACATACAATAAATACTGTATATATGAATACATCCAACCATCCAAATATAATCAAGATTTTAGACAATTCCATTCAAACCCAAAAATATTCAAATCCAACATAATGCACAGATCCAGCCAATAATATAATCAATTCCAGCATAATAAACAAATCCAACTATCTACTTCAAAATATGCATCAACCAAGACCGTCTAATATATACATCCAACACGCATATAAGTATTGTTATAACAGATAAAGCTGTTCATTGCATTAAAAATATACAAAAAACCTCATGAACCTCATCGGTCGTCATCGTCGGCAGTATCTCTATCCCGGTGACGAGAACGTGTGCTGCTCCCTCTAATATCTCCACTCTAAATGGTCAATTGAATAATCATTAAAGGGTGTTTAATACATATTAAATATAAATGAATTTATTATTTTAAGAAAAAAATAAGGTACCTGAGTGCTGCTCTGACCAGCACCGGAATGATCGCCAAGCGAGCTTATAATCCGTATAACACCACCAAACGCGCTATGAGGAATCGCACCGCTTAAATATTGCATGACATACCCCAGGAGATCATCCATCGAGTTCGCCGTCAGCGCAACTTTTGTCATCTCATTAGTCACCTGGATATGTAGCTCCTGGTCAATCTCTTGTCAAGCAAATATGCAGAGATACGTGCGACAAATGGCATAGCCTGGAACCGAGGCGGGGCTGCTCCCATGGATGTAAATGGTGTGGAGGAGGATGCTGTGGATGACCTCATGCTTACGCCGGGTGAAGCTCCAACACCATGCAGAGGATATCTCCCTCTCCTATGTTTAGGGAGAAATAAATATTAAATTTTAATCTCGAATTCAATAATGATAAAAAAATATAAATAGGAACGTAGTATTCAAATTGATTCAAATTTTCTACATCCATACCTATTATGACCCATCAAATTCTGTGTGAGAGTAATGTTGTCCTCTGCAGTAAGCATGTGAGGGTCCGGCTCAGATTGTTCCTCCTGCTGCGACATATACACAGTTGCAGCCTTCTTGGATGCAGCCTCGAATCCCTCCTAAAACACAAATATATAATTATTTCATGGTAAAGACAATGTTATTTGTGTTCTCATTTCCTCATAATATTAACAAAATAGAGTTAATAATACTACTCAAGATATGTATAACTCTCACCACCAACTCGAGATTTGCCTTGATCTTATCTCGATTCTTCTCATCACCCCTATATCTATCACGGAAAATGCCATACGCCGCTTTCGCCCTCAAGTGTATTAGCATTAATGATTTTCCCTGTCATATTATATATATTATCACACTCATAATCATACTAATCATTAAATTCATCAAAACTTTAGATGGAAATCTACCGTATCCTGACAATAAACATCCTCCAGATTGGCATAGGAGTGTGAGCCCAAGTGGTGGTCATGCAGCTTCTTTCTTCTATTTTCTGCTCCCTTCGTGGATTTATTCTTTTTTAAAAGAAAAAAAATTAGCAAATATGCAATAAATTAATATCTTAAAAGTATAAAGTAATTTTCATGAAACTAACCTTGGAGGCATCGCTATCCCAATACATGAGGAGAGCTGTGAAATGAACCTCGTCAACTCGGGGGTCGAGGTTTAAAAACCTCTGCCAGTCCTCCTCATACCTGTCATATGTTTCATGTTTGATCTCATGCCTCCATTGTTTGAGAACTGCTTCAACCTTGACATTGAACACATAATTCCAAGCCCCCTCAAAGTCCTCAAGGCAGAAGCAGTCCTGTAGATTTACATACACATTTAGGAAGGATAATTTAATATCAAATACTAATTATTAATAAATAAAAAGTAATAGCAATATGTAGTTACCATAAGCTCTGTCCATATCTGTAAGACCCCGTTGATTTTGACAACTTTCAAGTGTGAATATGAGTGAACAAAGATAATTAATATATATTATAAATATCTTTGTGGCATGGTCATGCATGGGAAATGATATTTGAGCTTATGAGCATGTGTATATGCCTCAGGTATGAGGATGAGTTGTAAGTTTGCATTTCGTGTGCAAAAGAATCAATGTATGCAGATTTTTGTTCATGAGTCGACTCATAACATGTCATGAGTCGACTGATCAGGTTGAGTCGACTTGCGCCTGTCATAAGTCGACTCATGAAATCGAGTCCTGTTCCCATTTTCTTTCTGCTGAGTCGACTCATAATTTATGAGTCGACCCATGAGTCATGAGTCGACTCATGACATATCATGAGTCGACTCATCGACGATTTTCTGGGTGGTTTCGGGTCGGGTTTGCTGGGTTTTGGGTCGGGTTTTTTATGGGCTCATATATACTTCTCCCACCCGAAAACACTCATTCTTCATCTGAACTCCCAAGAACCCTAACCCCTCTTCCTCTCCTTCAAACCCTAACTCGTTCTTGGTGATCTTGGGGGCGTTTCAAGGGGGATTTCAGCTTTTATCTTGGATTTCAGCGAAGGGGATTGCTATTCTTCACATTTGAGGCGAGTAGCATCTCACCCAAACCCTTTCCTATGTTTTTACTTATTTATAAACGTTTTTAATGAGTTTTATTGAGCCTAAGCCTTATTTTCTAGTATAAATCAATGCTCTTGATAGGGTAAATGCTAGAAATCATGTGTTTAAGATTTTAAATCCCCACCAACCAGTTTTTAATGAAAACCCAGATCTGGAATTTTGTTTAAAGAATAAAAACAAGAGTTTTTATATTAATTTAATGTTTTCCTTCATGATTAGGGATTTAAATGTTAGTGTTAACATGCAAGTAATTGTTTCATGTTATATATATGTTTCCTCTCTGTATAATAGTCTAAACTTGAAGGCTAGATGCATGTATACTGGTAAAATTGAGATATGGAACGAGTTGAACAAGTTCAGTTCAAACAAATGCAGATTTCAGCCCTTGAGTCGACTCACGACTCATCATGAGTCGACTCATCATGTTGAGTCGACCCATGGCTAATCATGAGTCGACTCACGAACTCGTTTCCTGTTGTCATTTATCTTCTGCTGAGTCGACTCGTCAGTATACGAGTTGACCCATGATGTATGAGTCGACTCATAAGAGTGCATGAGTCGACTCATCTGAGTTTTTCCTGTTTTCTTTTGTTTCCTGTTTAAACACTTGCTGTGTACAAACATATAGACTGAACATACATGTTATATATGTAAGATGACTTGACATGATACAAAGTTTGGACATGCACGGCAAGGCACGTATAAGAGTTGAATGGACACTCCATTAATAGTAGTAACTTCATGATTCATGTAAAGTCCTCGTGTTGGACTATAAGCGATTAAAGTCCTCGTGTTGGATTATAAGCGATTAAAGTCCTCGTGTTGGACTATAAGCGACTAAAGTCCTCGTGTTGGACTATAAGCGACTAAAGTCCTCGTGTTGGACTATAAGCGACTAAAGACCCCGTGTTGGGCAACCTTTGCTAAACCTTGAGCATATTACACATTTGGTTGTGAGCACGACACTTTGATGTAGTAGGACATGATAGTGATTTAAGTGTACATGACACTTATTTCGACTATGTAATTTTGGCACAGCTGAGTTTATTGGTAGACATGGGAGTATTATCTTTGCTTTTCTTTATTGTTCATATATTAGACTTCGGGTTTGGAAACTTAGGGATTTTCAATTTGAGATACAAGGTATATATATGAGGGTTTCCTTGTCTGGATTATTTCGCTCGACGTACCTATGCTCGTGTTGAGATTTCCTAAGTACTAAAACCCCTTACTATTAGGACATTGTATATATATATATATATATTCTGTCATTACTGTATTTTTCTTATACAACGAGCCCTATCCCTTGGGGTTGGTTGTGATGTTGCTCACTAGCGCTTTGACGCTCGTTGTCCCTCCCCCTTTTCAGGTCACGAGCCAGGAGCACGGAGAGCCGTAGGTTGATAGCGGACTACTTTAGTGTTCAGCATTACTTATCTATGTATTACTTTCTGTGGGCTCCACTGTAGTGTTTTCAGACTTTTGAGAGTTTATTCTAGAGTTGTAAAGGCTGTGTTGCCTTAATTTCCTTTACTCAGACTTGCTGTATTTTGAGACTTGTAAGAACTCCAGTTTATTTCATTTCAGACTTTGACTATGTACTACAGTTTATTTCGTTGATGAGATGTATTGTGTTCTATCATTTCATCTAGTATTGTTGATTCACTTTTCACTTGCTTTGTACCTACACCTGATGTTGACTCCACTAGAGAGATAGTGATTGTGATGGTGAAACGTGTTATTGCACGGTGTGGTGCATGGCAGGTTTGACATCCATGGTTTCACCCCGGACTGCAGCCGTGTGTGAACCCAGGGGCGTCACAGTTGGTATCAGAGCTCTAGTTCCAGTATCCTTAGGATCATCCTGTGTCGAGTTGTGGAGCTAGGATAGAGTTTCCTAGGATTCAAGTATAGAGTCCGAGAGGATTTCCTAGTATGAGTGAGGACGATATATGCGTATATCTTAAAAATTGAGGATATTTTTTTTTATGACAACTATTTTGCATAAATTCAAAGTATTTGAGTGAATACTATATGTTGTGAAAAATTGTATTATGATACGCTATTTATAAGAATCTAGTTTGACTTATGGACTTTTGTTTTTCTTACCATCAGGAGAGAGATGGCAGGACGAGGTAGGCCACGTACCAGGAGAGCTAGTCAGACAGAGTCACAGGAGACTCCACCTGATCAGCAGCCAGCTCAGTCCGAGCCCCAGCAGATTCCACCCGAGCCGCAGCAGGCTCCTCAGTATCTGGTGGATCTCATGGCCCCTCTCATTGCTCGGATGGCAGCTATCGAGGAGATGGTGACGACTCACATAGCACCACGGACACCACCACCACCAGTAGCTCAGCAGCCGGGGATACCAGCCGTCCCGATCAGAGAGAGAGATCCAGAGGTAGCGCCTGCAGTTCTTCCTCCAGCAGCACCTGTTAGAGCCACGGAGCAGGAAGCTTGGCTCCGCATGGTAGAGAGATATCAGAAGATGAGGGCACCAGAGTTTCAGGGGTCACCAGACCCTCTTGCAGCCCACAAGTGGAAGGAGGATGTGAGCAACATTCTCGATATTCTCGGTGTGGATTCAGTCCAGAAGCAGAGATTGGCATCTTATAGCTTGAAGGGAGATGCCGGGAGATGGTACCGGCTACAGTTTACCCCAGAGCAGAGGATGACCCTCACATGGGAGGACTTCGTTTATTTCTTTGATGGACAGTATGTCTCTTCCTCAGCACGGACTGGGAAGGAGCTTGAGTTATCCCGGTTGACTCAGGGAGACATGACCGTGGCAGAGTTTGAGAGCAGGTTCATGGAGCTATTGCATTTCACGGGCATGTGGCAGACCGGAGAGCGTCAGGCTCAGATGTTTTTGGCTGGGCTCCGCCCAAATCTCCGACGATACCTCGTGTCGAGGAGATTCTATTCAGTTAGGGAGGTAGCTGAGGCTGCCACTTCCCAGGAGATTGAGACCTCTATGTTCCAGAAGGACAAGGAGGGGAAGACCAAGACAGGGCAGAGTAGTGATAAGGGTAAGAACAAGAGAGGCTTTTCTGGACATCAGCAGCAGCATCAGGGCCCCCATAAGAAGGGACCCCAGCAGGATCAGCGAGCGCACCAGCAGCGCAAGTTCCAGGGTTCTTGTTTCAACTGCCACAAATTCGGGCACAAGGCTTCAGAGTGTCGTAGTGCACCAGCAGGAGCTCAGCAGGGCAAGGGCCCGAACCAGCCGCAGCAGCGACAGCAGGGCAGAGGACAGGGTCAGCCGAACAGACTTGAGGCACCGCCAGCGACGCAGAGGGCAGAGGGGCAGGTTCGAGCAGTTCAGGAGGCTCCTCAGGGGCAGATTGTTCCATACTCCCCAGCATTAGCAGTTGAGCAGACTCCAGCTCCAGGCAGAGTTTATGCAGTGGTCCCCCGTGATCACGGTGCTAGCGGAGCAGTTGTGGAGGGTACGTTCCTTGTGAATTCCTTTCCCGCCCGTATTCTATTTGATTCGGGAGCTTCGCATTCTTTCATCTCGCATGCATTCATGGCTAGACTCCAGCTTGTAGCTCAGCCACTAGACACCCCTTTGTCAGTTTCCACCCCTTTAGGTGAGGTATCGCTTCTGGAGAGCGTGTGTAGGAGGTGTACCGTCAGTTTAGACGAGTCGGAGTTCATAGTTGATCTGATAGTATTGCATATGTCCGAGTTTGATGTTATTCTTGGTATGGATTGGTTATCGTCCTACCATATTAGTATTGACTGCTTCGCGAAGACAGTCAAGTTGCGAGCGTCCGATGGGTCCGAGTTGATTGTAGCCACCTCTCAGGGTAACCGATTTGCGGAGTCGTTTTTGGCGTACATCGAGGAGGTGCTGCGACGGGATCAGGGAGCCGAGTTATTGGAGACTAGAGTTGTCTCAGATTTTCCGGATGTCTTTCAGGACATACCTGGGTTACCTCCTGTGAGAGAGGTTGAGTTCTGCATCGAGTTGCAGCCTGGCACAGCCCCTATATCCCACGCACCCTATCGCATGGCACCAGCTGAGATGAGAGAGCTACAGACCCAGTTGGACGAGTTGTTAGCTCAGGGTTTTATTCGCCGGAGTCATTCTCCGTGGGGCGCACCGGTCCTCTTCGTGAAGAAGAAGGACGGTAGTATGAGATTATGCATAGATTATAGAGAGTTGAACAAGGTCACAATCCGAAATAGGTACCCACTACCTAGGATTGATGACTTGTTTGACCAGCTGCAGGGAGCGCTATATTTCTCGAAGATTGATCTTCGTTCTGGCTATCATCAGTTGCGGGTTCGGGAGATGGATATCCCCAAGACCGCTTTTCTTACTCGATATGGATCCTTCGAGTTCTTGGTCATGCCATTTGGGTTGACCAATGCACCCGTGGTATTCATGGATTTGATGAACCGGGTTTTCCGTCCCTTCTTAGATCAGTTTGTGATCGTCTTTATCGACGATATTCTTATCTACTCGAGATCGGAGGCAGAGCACGAGGAGCATCTACGGATAGCGTTGAGGACCCTCCAGGAGCATCAGCTGTATGCTAAGTTCAGCAAGTGTGAATTCTGGCTTTCAGAAGTCAGATTTCTTGGCCACGTCATCAGTAGAGAGGGCATAGCAGTGGACCCGGCTAAGGTCACGGCAGTTCTTGATTGGGAGCCACCGAAGACGGTGACAGAGATTCGCAGCTTTCTGGGTTTAGCTGGATATTACAGGAAGTTCATTCAGGACTTCTCGAAGATTGCGACGCCGATTACACACCTTACGAAGAAGGGTGTACAGTTCACATGGAGCATGGAGTGCCAGAAGGCCTTTGATATTTTGAAGGCTAAGTTGACTACAGCGCCGGTTCTGATTATTCCGAGCAGCGACAGGACATTCGTGGTGTACACGGATGCATCATTGGCAGGCCTAGGAGGCGTATTGATGCAAACCCAGAGGGTGGTAGCCTATATCTCACGGCAGTTGAGGGTGCATGAGCAGAACTATCCCACTCATGACTTGGAGTTAGCAGCAGTGGTGTTTGCACTGAAGTCATGGAGGCACTATTTGTATGGAGTGCAGTTCGAGCTATTCACAGACCATCAGAGTCTGAAGTATCTCTTTTCTCAGAAGGAACTCAACCAGAGACAGAGGAGGTGGATTGAGTTCATCAAGGACTACGAGTTCGCGATTCAGTATCATCCAGGAAAGGCGAACGTCGTAGCAGATGCCTTGAGTAGGAAGCGTCGACATCGAGTTGCGGCTTTGAGGTGTTCATTGCATAGAGATCTTATCACTCTTAGCCAGTTTGATTTTCGACCCGAGGTTGGAGGAACCAGTGCGTTTTTGGGAGCTGTGTCAGTGCAGCCATCTTGGAGTGACAGGGTTGTCAGAGCACAGTTAGAGGACTCTTGGATTCAAACCCGTAAGGGGGAGATCTCCAAGGAGCCTAAGGCTGATTGGACCGTTGGAGCAGATGGAGGCCTACGGATGAAGGGTAGGTTGGTTATGCCAGCTAGTTCAGAGCTGAAGAGGGAGTTGTTTGATGAGGCACATCGTACTCGGTACACAGTACATCCAGGGACTACCAAGATGTACAAGGACCTGAAGAGACGTTTCTGGTGGAGTGGTATGCGGAGAGAGATTGCAGACTATGTGGCTAGATGTTTTACCTGTCAACAGGTGAAGGCAGAGCATCAGAGACCCGCAGGGACCCTTCAGCCTTTGCCTATTCCGGAGTGGAAGTGGGCAGATATTTCCATGGATTTTATCGTGGGGTTGCCGAAGTCGAAGAAGGGGAATGATTCAGTTTGGGTGATAGTAGACCGGTTGACGAAGTCAGCACATTTTATTCCAGTGAGGACCACCTATACAGCCGAGACCTATGCGAGGATTTTCATTCGGGAGATAGTTCGACTTCACGGAGTACCAGACACGATTATGTCGGATCGAGGATCAGTTTTCACTTCACACTTTTGGAGGAGTTTTCAGGATTCTTTTGGTAGCAAGCTATCTTATAGCAGTGTATTCCACCCACAGACGGATGGTCAGACAGAGAGGGTGAATCAGGTGTTGGAGGACATGTTACGGGCATGCGTCATTGACTTCCAAGGCAGTTGGGAGGATCATATTCCACTAGTAGAGTTCGCTTATAACAACAGTTATCAAGCGACGATCGGTATGGCGCCGTATGAAGCACTATACGGGAGACCTTGTAGATCACCGATATGTTGGGCCGAGCCGGAGGATAGCTTGATGCTTGGGCCAGAGTTAGTGAGGCAGACTACTGAGAAGGTAGCCTTGATCAGGGAGCGGATTCTAGCCGCTCAGAGTCGGCAGAAGAGCTATGCAGATAAGAGACGAAGACCCCTCGAGTTTCAGATTGGGGATTTGGTTATGCTGAATGTGTCGCCTATGAAAGGCGTGCAGCGATTCGGGAGGCGAGGGAAGCTTGCACCGAGATATATTGGACCATTTCAGGTTTTGGAGCGCATTGGAGCTGTGTCATACAGACTAGATCTTCCAGCTTCTATGTCTAGTATACACAATGTATTCCACATTTCTATGCTCAAGAAGCACTTGCATGACGAGGAGCAGCAGCGAGTGTTGGATGCACCGGAGATTGAGCTTCAGGATGATTTGACTACTATAGAAATCCCGGTATCTATTCTTGCTAGAGAAGACAAGAGACTCAGAAACAAGGTGATTCCATTGGTGAAAGTTCGGTGGAACCGAAGCGGAGTGGAGGAAGCTTCTTGGGAGCGCGAGGAGGACATGCGACGTGACTACCCACACTTATTTGAGCAGGTAAATTAACTAAAGTATTTTTGACGTGAATTCCTATTCGTATATTTATATGAATACCTTGACACCTATACTTAACACTAGAATGATGGTATTTTTATCTAATTCCTAATCTTGCGGAACACATGGTATATGCATGGGGGGTTCCTTATTTGGATTTTTCGCCCGACGTACTAGTTCCGTTAGGTTAGGGGTCGAATAAGAATATTACCATTGTAGATCGTTAAGTGTAAATGTCACTATATGCTTATTTTAGTGATTGATATGTGTGAATGAGTATGTGTGCGGGTTGGATTAGACCCTTGTTGTGCTTTTCAGCATCATTGCGAGTTAGATATGATTCCTAAATTTCGAGGACGAAATTCTTTTAAGGGGGGAAGAATGTAAGACCCCGTTGATTTTGACAACTTTCAAGTATGAATATGAGTGAACAAAGATAATTAATATATATTATAAATATCTTTGTGGCATGGTCATGCATGGGAAATGATATTTGAGCTTATGAGCATGTGTATATGCCTCAGGTATGAGGATGAGTTATAAGTTTGCATTTCGTGTGCAAAAGAATCAATGTATGCAGATTTTTGTTCATGAGTCGACTCATAACATGTCATGAGTCGACTGATCAGGTTGAGTCGACTTGCGCCTGTCATAAGTCGACTCATGAAATCGAGTCCTGTTCCCATTTTCTTTCTGCTGAGTCGACTCATAATTTATGAGTCGACCCATGAGTCATGAGTCGACTCATGACATATCATGAGTCGACTCATCGACGATTTTCTGGGTGGTTTCGGGTCGGATTTGCTGGGTTTCGGGTCGGGTTTTTTATGGGCTCATATATACTTCTCCCACCCGAAAACACTCATTCTTCATCTGAACTCCCAAGAACCCTAACCCCTCTTCCTCTCCTTCAAACCCTAACTCGTTCTTGGTGATCTTGGGGGCGTTTCAAGGGGGATTTCAGCTTTTATCTTGGATTTCAGCGAAGGGGATTGCTATTCTTCACATTTGAGGCGAGTAGCATCTCACCCAAACCCTTTCCTATGTTTTTACTTATTTATAAACGTTTTTAATGAGTTTTATTGAGCCTAAGCCTTATTTTCTAG
Source organism: Asparagus kiusianus (assembly GCA_022839385.1). NCBI lineage: Eukaryota > Viridiplantae > Streptophyta > Magnoliopsida > Asparagales > Asparagaceae > Asparagus > Asparagus kiusianus. The sequence continues at coordinate 797 of BQKN01058901.1, read as the reverse complement.
TATAAATCAATGCTCTTGATAGGGTGAATGCTAGAAATCATGTGTTTAAGATTTTAAATCCCCACCAACCAGTTTTTAATGAAAACCCAGATCTGGAATTTTGTTTAAAGAATAAAAACAAGAGTTTTTATATTAATTTAATGTTTTCCTTCATGATTAGGGATTTAAATGTTAGTGTTAACATGCAAGTAATTGTTTCATGTTATATATATGTTTCCTCTCTGTGTAATAGTCTAAACTTGAAGGCTAGATGCATGTATACTGGTAAAATTGAGATATGGAACGAGTTGAACAAGTTCAGTTCAAACAAATGCAGATTTCAGCCCTTGAGTCGACTCACGACTCATCATGAGTCGACTCATCATGTTGAGTCGACCCATGGCTAATCATGAGTCGACTCACGAACTCGTTTCCTGTTGTCATTTATCTTCTGCTGAGTCGACTCGTCAGTATACGAGTCGACCCATGATGTATGAGTCGACTCATAAGAGTGCATGAGTCGACTCATCTGAGTTTTTCCTGTTTTCTTTTGTTTCCTGTTTAAACACTTGCTGTGTACAAACATATAGACTGAACACACATGTTATATATGTAAGATGACTTGACATGATACAAAGTTTGGACATGCACGGCAAGGCACGTATAAGAGTTGAATGGACACTCCATTAATAGTAGTAACTTCATGATTCATGTAAAGTCCTCGTGTTGGACTATAAGCGATTAAAGTCCTCGTGTTGGATTATAAGCGATTAAAGTCCTCGTGTTGGACTATAAGCGACTAAAGTCCTCGTGTTGGA
>BQKN01058899.1:0-12912 GCA_022839385.1 Asparagus kiusianus | reverse complement strand
TGAATAGCTGGGACGATATGGAGACTAAGTTCCTTACCAATTTCTTCAACGACGGCACCGAGATATCTATCGGATCGTTGCTGGACGAGAAACAGAAAGACGGGGAGTTAGTCAACACCTTCGTCAAAAGGTTCCGGAACAAGGCGATGAATTGCTGGGACTCGATCACTGAGGAGTTTATTCTCCAGACTTGCCACAACAATCTTTCATTGGATGTGTTGGAAGCAATGGGGACAGCACCGTCCAAAACGTGGAAGGATCTGAAGGTCCGAGGGGAGCAAGCTGAGCGATTCCTCAGAAGAAAGAAGGCGGAGAGAGGCCAGCAAGCGACGAATGCTCCAGCGTAGAATTTCAACCCAAGGGGGAAAGGTAAGGCACATGCTAATGCAGTTGATGCTAACCAAACTTTCCAATTGTAACCTCAGCAACAGCAGTAGCGGCAACAACAACCTCAGAAACAGAAATCTTCGGAGCCAAGGTTTCCTAAAGTTTACTCCTTAAAAGATGATGAAGTTCCCGGCATCTTCAAGTACCTGTTGGAGAATAACAAAATCCAGCTGCCGGCGATCGTAGATCAAGAAGGGGCCAGCAAAGTAATGGATTCGAAGTACTGCGCGTACCATAGAGCGGTCCATCACCCTACGAGGTCATGCTACCACCTCAAGGACGAGATCCAGGCGTTAATTGACATAGGGGTCATAACCCCGAAGCCTGCCAAGAATGTGGGAGCAAACGCAGTGTCAATCAGCTTTGGATCGGTGCCCACAACATGGTTCGAGCTGAAACGCGTCATCAAATTGGGAATGAAGACGGTGAATGATGACCCATATGGACAGCGCCAAAAGGGACTTGTGCCACACACAGCCCCGAATGGCGAAATCCTTTGGGTTCATCCGGATCTTATTGAAGATGAGCAGTGGGCGGCTTCCTCGAAAAGAAAGGGTAAAGGCAAGGCCTGCAACGCCACTTCCGCAATCTTCAAAGAGGATGGTGATGAAGCTCCTACCTTCCCGTTCTCCGAAGAAGAACAAGAAGTCTTTGCCACCAGAAGCGGAAACCAGTACCACTTCAACTATCCGTCACCTAGTGATCAGTTAGATGAGCAGGGGGTGACTAAACGGGGACCAGCCAAAACTCTCACAGAGGTGGGGGTGATTGTAGTTCTTAAACCGGTTGAAAATGCTCGACGACAGCCGGTGGATAAGCAGAAAGAAAAGAGGCCTCAAGAGGTGCAGAATCCGAAGCAGTCTCGTTTCAATCGTCCGATTGGAAGAGATAAACCGGAGAGTTCGAACACTCTGCATATCTTCGATATTGTGGCTCAACTAGCTAATATTCTAGCGTGGATAACACTGTATGAGTTACTACGGTTATCTAAGGAGACCAGGGAAGCCTTACAAGAGGCCTTGGCCGATTCAGAAGCATTCCTTACTCGGGTCAAGCCGGTGCCGGAAGAGCCAGAACTATTAGTTCAACAATGCAATATAGCGGCTAAGAACCTTCCCTGCATTACCTTCACCAAAGAGGATATGCAGACGAAGAATTCGAATCATGATCGACCCCTGTATTTCATCGGGTACATTGGCTCCAGCAAAGTCAACCGCATCCAAGTTCCGCTGTGAGTATTATGCCGCTTCGCTTGATGCATAGCCTCGGCATTCCAGTCAGCAAATTAGCGTCTACAGGTACTGTCATTTACGGATTCAACACCAGCGGGTCAAGGCCTTTGGGAAAGATCCGGATAAAATGTCAAATGGGTGATCTGAAGACGGAGGTCACGTGTTACGTGATTGATGCTGAGACATCATATAACTTACTACTGGGTCGGCATTGGATCCATAGTAATGTTATAATTCCTTCCACTCTCCATCAGTGTCTAAAATATGTCGACACAGATGGTAGAGTCAGGATGGTGGTCGCGGATAAGCAACCATTTAAAGGGTTTGAGAATTATTTCGCTGATTCTCTCCTTTATGGTAACGAATCCGATACTAAACCATCGGTCCAGGGCACGGACAGCGGAGAAGAAGCTGACTCCGAGGCCGGATTCGATTACAATGGAGGTTTTGTTTTAAATGATATTGTACCTTTTGTAATCAATCTTGACGATGAACAATCGTCAGATGGCAGTTGTAACTGGCAACTTGCCAATATCGAAATAAATGATGATTTAGAGTACTCGCTGTCTCTTGATGATGCGATAAAGGGAGTGTATGATAATCCCGATTTATATACGCCACTCCGATCATCTTATGTAACAAAGAAACACCTCCAGCATTCTTTCGGAACAACCCTGATCGTTCCTACCAAAATAGGAGGCGAAAAAGAAGTGATTTACGGTAAAGGAGAGAATTTTCCGTTACCAGATCATTTCCTAAGAGAAGATGAGGATGAAGACAAACCTGGTCGACACTTATCTAAATATAGTCCGGAAGCGCGCAAGCTCATGGAAAAACAGGGATATGATTTCGCACTCGGAGAAGGTTTATACTTCGATCGAGGTTCCCGTATTCCAGCCAAAGCGGCATATGTACCAAAAGGGAAACCGGATGATTATTACCGTGACAAAAGAGGCTTAGGCTACGTCTCCTCGTCTGATGATGAATGTGGTTGGCAAGTTATCGATCAAATTGCTAATAAAGCTAAGGATGGGTACTCGTCAGTTTCCTCAGAATAAGACTCCGATATAAGTTTGGGAGAAGCATTCAAAGCCCTAATGTCGAACATGACTACAGCTGATCCATCTACAATGGAGGACGAAGATCAAATGCCAACGTGGGAAGATCCATGGGTTCATCACCTGAACATGTAATATGGTGATAGGTTTGAACAGAGGGAACCCCCCACTGAAGACAAAATAGTCCAAATTAATATGGGCGATGAAGCCAACCCAAAGCCCATATTCATCAGCGATAGTCTTCCACCAGATGAGAAGAAGGAATTAATTGCCCTCATCAGGGAATATATCGACGTCTTCGCTTGGAGTTATGAGGACATGCCAGGGCTCGACCCCAATGTGGCAATGCATCGCCTCGATATCAAGCCGGATGCCAAACCTGTCAAACAGCAGCAAAGACGGTTTTGTCCACAGATTATGGAAGCCATTGAGGCAGAGGTTAAGAAATTGATCGACTCAGGATTCATCCGAGAGCAGCAGCATCCAGACTGGGTAGCTAATATTGTCCCAGTCATGAAGAAAAATGGTAAAATTAGGATATGCATCGACTTCAGGGACCTAAATGCGGCATGTCCGAAAGACGATTTTCCTCTTCCAATCACGGACGTCATCATCGACAATACGTGTGGATTTGAGAGAATGTCCTTTATGGATGGCTTTTCGGGGTATAACCAAATCAAGATGCATCCGAATGACGAGAAGCATACAGCGTTCAGAACACCCCTCGGTGTCTTTTGCTACACGGTGATGCCTTTCGGTCTAAAGAATGCAGGCGCCACGTACCAACGAGCGATGACTAAGATTTTCCAAAAGCATCTCAGGAAAACGGTCGAGTGCTACGTTGATGATTTGGTTATGAAAAGCCGCAACAAAGAAGATCACATCAAGGACTTGAAGATGATGTTCGATCTCATGCGGAGTCATCAATTGAAGATGAATCCCACTAAATCCTTCCTTGGAATGTCCAGCGAAAAATTCCTTGGATTCGTCGTCACCACTAAAGGCATACATATTGATCCTGATAAGGTAAAGGCGATACATGAATTGTAGCCCCCGAGAAATCTAAGAGAACTCAGAGGATTGCAAGGGCGTTTAGCTTACATACGGCGGTTCATCTGAAATCTTTCTGGGAAGTGCCAACCTTTCTCTAAGATAAACAAGAAAGGTGTGTCTTTATTTGGGACGACGCCTACCAAAAAGCACTCGAAGACATCAAAATGTATTTGACGAACCCTCCTGTTCTTGTCGCACCAAAATCAGGTAAACCGTTCTTGATTTACATCAAGGCGATGAACCATTCGATAAGTGCTTTATTAGCACAAGACGATGATAATGGTCACGAACAGGCAGTTTATTACCTAAGTCGGACTTTGGTAGGCGCCGAGTCCCGATATCCGATGATTGAGAAAGAATGCCTCGCATTGGTATTCGCAATACAAAAGATGCGGCATTACTTGGTCGGACAGACGATTTACGTTATCTCTAACGTTAATCCAGTACGGGTATTTATGACGCAACCGGGTTCGATGAATTGGCGATTAGCAAAGTGGGCCCTTCTCTTGTCCCAGTATGGTTTGCACTTCAAACAACAGAAGTCGGTCAAAGGACAAGCAATTTGTGATCTTTTGGCGGCAAGCCCGACAACGGATACGGCAGAAGTATATGATGACTTGTCGGATGAAACCCACGAGGTTAATGCTACATCACACCAACAAGTATGGTAATTATACTTTGATGGTGCTTCGAGAGCAGTTAATAAGGCAGTAACCCCCGGATATCCTAAAGTCTCCTCCGGAGTTGGAGTTGTCTTAGTTTCCCCGGGGAAGCATGTAATGCCTCGGGCTTATTCACTGACAGATCCATGTTCCAATAACGTAGCCGAGTACAACGCGCTTCTCATTGGACTCAGTTTCGCCAAGGAGCTGGGGGTCGAATATCTCGAAGCTTTCGGGGATTCTCAATTGATAGTCAACCAAGTCCGTGGAGAGTATGAAGTCAGGAACCAAGACCAGATCCCATACCACCAGAAGGCCGTTAAAATGGCAGATTCTTTCGAAGAATTCTTTATTGAATACATCCCTCATCTCCAGAACGCTTATGCGGATGCACTGGCAGCACTAGCAGTATCACTCGCGCAGCCGCCCGAAACTGAACTGCTAGTCACAGTAAGATCACATCAACTCTGCATACCCATATATAATATTGATATCGAAGAGGAAGATGATAGAAACATAAACGCCAAGGAGGTGAACTCAACTCAAATCGGGTCTGAATCCCGAGATTGGCGTTTTCCCATCATTGACTACGTCCAATATGGTATTCTGCCAGAGGATGTAAAAGAAAGAGAATCAATCCGCCGAAGAGCACCAAGGTTCTTCTATAATACCGAGACCCGTACATTATACCGCCGGGGGTATGATGATTTGTTACTCCGATGCCTTTCGAACGAAGAAGCAGAAGAAGTTCTTAAGGAAGCACACGAAGGAGAATGCGGGGCGCATCAGCCTGGTCCCAAACTGTATGATCGCATTAGGAGAATGGGATATTTTTGGCCAACAATGGTTCGTAACGCGGTAGAATACGCCTGAGGATGTCACGCCTGTCAAGTACATGCAAATTATATGCACCAACCACCGGAGCGGTTACACACGTCAACCACGTCTTGGCTATTCGAGACATGGGGTATGGACATTGTCGGTCCTATTTTTCCCCCTTCAGTCAAAGGTGATCGATTTATTCGCGCAATCACGGATTACTTTTCAAAGTGGGCTGAAGCGATTCCGCTTAAAGAAGTGAAGACGAAAAACGTCATCAATTTCATCAAGCATCATGTCATATACCGTCACGGCGTGCCGAGACGGATCATTCATGACAACGGTCCACAATTCATAAGCAACGCTTTCGTCAGGTTTTGTGACAAGTTAAAGATTCAAGATGTTTCGTCAACAGCTTATTATCCCGCTGTGAATGGATTAGCTGAAGCTTTTAACAAGACGATCATTAAGATCCTGTCAAAGCTCGTGAAGACCAATAAACGAGACTGGGACGATAAACTCGGTGAAGCACTCTGGGCTTATCGCTGTTCGCGGGAAAAATGGTTTTCTTCATTGATAATTCCATTGCACTCTTAAATAACAACTTTTTTGTGTTACAAAAAGATCCAGTCTTTTTATAAGATCCGGATATAATGAAAATCAAACAAAAAATGAAAATTACAACTTTTCTTATTTGTCGAACAAATCGCGAGCTCCTGTTATCCGGTCACTCGCTTTGTGGGTTGTTTGCCTGCGCCGATGGTTGATCCGTTGACCACCGCACGATCTAGATCTGAACAGATCTACGTAATATTGCGGGTATTATCTCACCAAGAAAATAATAGCCGGAGGGATTATTTCACCAAGGAAACAATCGCTCGAATCTCGGGATCAATGACCAAGCTTTGATCCGGAGTATAGCAACGTAGATCTGAAGATTTGATTCCCTCGAACTCCTACCTTTTGTGATGCGGGTGCTCGTCAAGAACCAGATCCAAACGTCCAAGTCTTCAAGCCTTCAAAAAAACTCGAGCACAAATTCTCAATCCGGTAGAGTTTCGGCTCTCCAAAAGTTTTTCCAAAAGTCCTCTCAAATGAACAACCCCCTCTCCTATTTATAGCCAAGCGTCACTGTGCCCGTGCGCACATGTGACCAACACACCAGAGGGGGGGAAAGAGCCGGCCACCTCAAGGTGGCTCGGCTCATGCCGAGCTACCCTAGGGTGGCTCGGCCACCGAGCCACCTTAGTGTGGCTCAGCTTGGGCCGAGCTACCTTGGGGTGGCTCGGTTTTGGCCGAGTCCCCCCCGGGTGTTTTAGGTTCCATCGTTCGGTTGTTGCTTTGTCCGTTATTCGGGTTTGTGGTTGACTTGGTCTGGAATCGATTTGTTGACTTGATTCCCGATTTGGCAGTAAATCCACTTCTGAGTTCGAGTCCGAAGCTGATCTTAATTCGATCGAGATTCATCCGAGTCCGTTCTTGGTTGGACGACTCATTGACTCCCCGAACCGTTGGATTAATTCCGCATGCGAATGCATTCTGTTAATCGCGTGCAATTTGTTGACCTCGTCACCTCGTCACTCGATGGTTCGTTGATTTGTCGATTCCTCATGTCGAGCTGTGCGAAGGGACCTATAGGCAATTTTATACGCCTACAGATACCCCCTCCAAAGTATTTCAGCCTCGTTCTTTTATAGAAGGGTCTGGAATGCTTTGGATATGATTGCCCCTACCCTCAGTCGGTGTAACGGGACCTTGGAATGACTTTTTTGTTCTGTATTTCTCCAATCCTTCAGACTATTCGGTGCTTTGTCAAACGTCTGTAAGAATTCCGGTGCTGCATTTATTGTCTGACCGTTGTCGGAATTTTGAACTTGAAGTCGATTCCTGATTTTTCAAACTTTAGCTCGTGCTTGTTGGTTCAACATATAACTGACCCTTGATTGTTGGCGTTGAGTCTTTATTTGCGACGCGTTGTCCGGCGTAGTGTTATTGATTTATCCTTAAGAATATTTTTTAGAAAAATATCCTCCAGGAACTTCTCAACAAAAATAGGGAATAGTTTATACTCGTATACCTTATTGGAGTATTTCTCATATCTGAATGAGCTGAACCGGTATAATTATCTGAACCGGTCTGATAACGACCCAAAAAAGGCAGTAATTTAGCTTGAAAATTCTTCCGATCCTTCCAAATGCGCGGGAGAGACCAAAATAAACAAGGGATTGAACTCTCGGTCGATTTGAAGTCGTTTCGACGCTCAATTCAGCTTCAATTTGAATTCTGGCTTAATTCTGGTTCAAACTGGTTCAACCTGGTTCAAGACTGGTTCAACCCGGTTCAAACTGGTTCAGGACTGGTTCAAGACTGGTTCAGACTGGTTCAAGACTGGTTCAGACTGGTCTGGTCTGGTTCAGACTGGTCTGGTCTGGTTCAGCCTTATTTGGACTGATTTGGCTTGATCTGGTCTGGTTCAGTCAATTCTGGTCCGGTTCAGGGCTGGTTTGGGTCTGGTTCAAGGCTGGTTCACCTTTATAAAACCCTCCCTTTCTCTCTCTTAGGGCCGGCCCCCCCTTCACCTTATTTTTTATTTTCTCTTCCCTCAAGCCTCCTTTCTCCATCAAACCTTGATATTTGTCTTAGATCTAGGTTTCCTCTTGATCTTAGACCAAAAAATCCTTCAAAAATTCCTTATTTAAAGTTTCTCTCAGGTCCCTCGAGCGCGTGGTTCGAGCTCTTTTTAAGATCTAATTTTTGTCGGATCCTCAAGCTTTTCCTCAGGTAAACCCTCCATAATTTTTGGATATTTCATGTTTAATTTAATTTATGAATTTATGGGATTGCATCTGAGGGTTAGGATTATGATTTGGCGCCTCGAGCTTCTCTTTCAGGGGGGTAGAATTGATAAAAAGGGGAACTTTTTTCTGGATCTGATCCCTCAATTTATTTTGCAGATCATTATGTCGCGTGTCTCGAGAGGTCGCTCCCCTGCTGCGACGGCTGATAGCGCGCCTCCCTCTTACGCTGGTGAGCTATTTTTTGAATATTTGGAAATTTACAAATTAGCCCTTTTTTTCTAGAAATTTGCAAATTGGTCCTTTTACCCCACGTTGTTCTCCTTGGTGAGGCAATCGGGAAGAGCCTTGATTCTCCTTGGTGAGGATCGACGCTTTAAAGATAGGTTTTGCTTGGTCAAAACCATATCTTAAAATAAAGGGGGCAATTTGACGCTGCATTGTGCTTTATAAGGCAGGGATATATTGTCAATATACCCTATCTTGTGATTGCACAATGTGGCCGAATCGTCTCACCCTTTATAAAGCAATGACTCTATCTTACCCATTTGTAAGATGAGTTCAACTTCCTTTTATAATTGAGACTAACAGATGTTTAACTGTTTATTTCCAGTGGGATATCCTTCTGGAGCGTTCTCATCTCACGCAGTGTACGGGCGTCGTGGCGAGTACTATTCGACTTCCGACGACTTTTCTCCTATTCCAGTTACCCCTCAGTTCGTTTTAGGCACGTCGACTGAGGTTGCCCAGGTGGTGAAGGAAGGTGGGCACCGAGCTCTTCGATAATTGATTACCGATGCACCTTTCGTGAGGGACGCTAGTTCTATTCAGCCTCTTCAGAAGAGCGATTTCTTATTTGGCGACTTTGTCGAAGACCCGGATGCCGTGTTTATTGAGGCCGAGCAGTGGCTTCATAAAATTGGCAGTGGCTTCATATATTTACCAAAGATTCCTCGGCATCGTTCATTGACTGAGCTCAGGCTTCAGGCTGTGACACGGGAGATGTCGTGGCGCTTGACGGAGGAGCATGAGAGCGTCCACTGCGGCTACATCACTCATCAGGCATTTCCTGGCTCGAACAGGAGTCATGTCATCGGATTGCGTCCTGGGGTATTGGGGCTGGATGCACCACCACGTAACGAGTTCCTTGCCACCACTTCTACCTTGAGGAATCGCCTCGCTGCTCTAGGACGAGAGATGCCTGCGACGCGTCACAGGATTTATGGTTGGGTCCATTCTTTGGACAAGTTTTGGTGGACTCGCATGACGACGTACGTCTTGAGCCGATGGGGTGAGGAGTTGCACGCCTGTGGTTTATATGCAGCCGTTCGTGCCACCATGTATGGTTTGCCTGTCAGCGCGAGGCATTTCTGTGCTTTGTTCGAGTTTTATAATCCAGATTCGAACACTTTTCTGACCTGGCAAGGGGAGTTGGGCTTGGCTCTTCACGAGATGCACAGGATTTCTGGCTTACCCATGAGACAGATGTTATATCAGGAATACTTTCCCTCCAATCATGAATTGAATCAATTGAAGGATCATATGCCCGATCGCTATGAGACTCTCTGGGACCTCACTTGTCACTATCATATTGCTTTGGCGCAGTCTGAGCCTTTAGCAAAGAGGACTAAGGTATTCGTGAGTCTGAAGCAGTTTGCAAACAATTTGTTTAAGAATCTGGAGAGTAATTCTGGCGAGGCTATTTGTGAGTTGGCCCCACTTACTCCCTCAGGGTTGAACAGTCTACTGAAGAAGATTGACGCTCATTCTTATACCACTAGCAGTCCTGAGGGTGGCTTTCCCGCAGGGACCAAGTTCAAATCTTTCTTATGGCATGCAACCGCACCGATTCGACCGATGACTCTTCTTGCCGGTTACCTCGCTATTTGGTTGAAGAAGTGCGTGGTTCCATATCAGTCTGGCGACGCCTTGCCCTTGGAAGTGCTCTATCCAGCAGTTCAGCTCGCCTACAAGAAAGAACTTTCACTTCTTCTGGTTATGGTGGCCAACATTCATCGAGGACTTCGACAGCTTTCTGGTGCCTTTACACGGAAGGAAAGTTATTTTCCAGGTCAGATTCCCACCATTAAGACGGAGCTCCCGTACACTTATTTGATGGCATGGTTCGTCCTTCACCGTTCGGATATGATGTCGGTACCGAACGCCACAGACCACTCTGTTCCCCTACTACAGTTGCTTGAGAATGGCAAGTGGGAGGGGCGCGGCTTTTCTGACATCAGACAACAGCTGCAGGTCCACAAGTGTTGGACATTTTCCACTTGCTTCCCGCAGTTCTCCGGCCGATACGGCGATTGTTTGATAGATGAGGAGAGGCCAAGAGAGTATCGAACTCACTTGGACATCGGCTGCTTTAACTGGCTAGTGAACATTAGGCCAGGTTATCTGATATTTCGGGTGAGGGATCAGTGTTTCATAGAGCTATATCTACCTTGTCGATTCGCTCGTCAGTTTGGCTATGATCAGCTTTACGTCGGGAATCCTCGTCAGCAGCTTCGGGCCCACGGTGGTTTGGTGGATGGTCTCCATGCTTGGTTGTGGACCGTGACTGGCTGTACTGGTGCTAAGTTCAGTCTCCCGAGTGCTGATCGGCAGTTGAACCTCACTTTCTTAAGCTGCAAGTGGTTGTTAGCAGCTAATAAGACTATCCCCGTGAAGCCGATCGCAGAGCTAGAGGCCGAGGAAGCTTCTCAGGTTGATTCTCGTAGGATTTGGGAGAACGCTCGGTCACAGAGGATACGGAACAAGACTCGTCGGATTGATGAAGAGGGAAAGAGGACCTTCCATTCTGCAGACGAGGCTTCAGGCGAAAATCCTGAAGATTACGAGGAATTTTCTGAACGAGGTTAATCATTCATCTTCTTCTTCTGCTTTCCAGAATTATTAAAGCTGACAATGGTTTGATGTTTCAGGGACTATTGGTGACCAGGAAGAAGAGCTTCATCATCCTCCCCAGGCGAGACCTTTGATTATTGTCCCTGACGCTAGGCGGAAGAGATTGGCTCGCAAGCCACGCGCAGCTTCACAAGCATCTGATATGGATTTGGCTGGTGATGATCCTGCTAGTGACGGAGGTAACATCTATCCTGTAAACCATCCTCTTGTTTATTCAGAATATTGACTCACGGTTTTCCATCTCTATATAGGAGAGCATGGAGACAGCGAGATGAGTCCTGATCCTGTTCCTATATCTCCTGGCGAGCCTGACTCACCGCGCCAGGTGGAGAGGCCTGCAGTGGCCACCGACGTTAGGGAGGATATCAATGTAGGACCCGACCCAGCGAATCCAGGTACATCTACCATTGACAATATATCTTTTAGATGACATGCTAGGGAGTCGAATGATTCAGAATTTGCGCATCCTCTAATTGTATCTGTACTTCTCGCTCCTTCAGATAACTTGCAGGAGGCGAACGTTGATTTTGGAAATAAAGAGGCTAATGCACCCGTAAAAGGTAACTCATTTCAATTGGTTGTAGTCTCTTCATTCTTCTTTGGTACTTATATTCTCTTGTGTCAGACTTCTCGATTGATGATTTTGACGAGGAAGGCTTGCTTGTGGACACTCCTATGATTCACTTCATGTGTGGATCTCCTCGGATTGATGACCAGTTGCCTGGAGATATGTTTCCTGAGTCCACATTCCCTGAAAATCTTGAGGGTGGTTCTTTTGAAGGTACGTGCCTCCTCCCAAGTTAATTATAGGACTAGCCAATTCTTGACTAATGCAGCTATAATGTGATGTCTCTGAGAATTCTGTTTTGTGTTTGACAGGAGCTTTTGTAGAGACTGATCCTGTTGAGCCGACTGCGAGACCAACTACCCATGTTGATACCTCTGCAGCGGTTACACCCCCAGTACCCCCAGTGACTCAAGAGGGTATGAATTAGACAACTGAGAATGTTATTTATTTCCTCCTCAAAACATTTTTGACGGATTTCTCCTTCTTTGTGTAGGGTCTACTTCTCGGCTTTATATCCTTGTGAAAGAGTTGCTATCAGACGACGATCCTGAGAAGATCGTTATCTGCATAGAACTTTGTTCTTTCTTCTTTTTCGTGAATGCTATGATTGGCAAGCTCTTCCACGGTGGACTCTTCCTTCACCAATTCAAGCCTTTTCTTGATTCCAAAGTCAATTTGATAAGGGAAGCAGGATATCCAGATTTGGCACAGGCTATAGTTGATGACCTTGATTGCCTAGAGCATGAGCTTCAGATGTTTCGTGAGCTCCGAGATGCAGGCACCTCCTCATTTATTGCTGCCGAGCTGGACACCCGCTTACAGTCATCACGCGAGGGTTGGATTCTTGTTGAGCTCGAGATTCAGATGCAGCGGGGCCGAGTAGATCGAGTTAAGACCAGCCTTGCTACTAGATCATCTTCGCTTGCTGAGCTCGATCTTTCTATTACCTCCTGTGCGACCGAGATAGACCAGCTCAGAAGAACACTCCGTGAAAAAGAGGAGACTTTGGATATTCTTCAGATGACGAAAGCACAGGATCAGCAAACCCACACTGCTTTATCTGATGAGTTGAGATCCTTGGAGCAGAAGCTAGCCGAGACAGAGGAGATTGCTGCGAGGACTTCAGCCACCACCGAGGAGTCCATCAGAGCTGAACTTAGACAAGCTTATGATGAGAAGCTTTCTAAGATCAGTCAGCAGATTTTTGGTCATGGGCTTGATGTATGATTTTGTTTGCTGAGTACTTTGACCTTTGATTCCTTTAGTGAAACTGGTTTTTATCTTTATTTTTATTATGATTCGTCATTCTGTTTGAAATGATTGATCATAATACTCATAGGATTTTTGGCAAACCCTCAGCCATCAACGGGTTTGATGAGCCTTTACCGACTACCGTTTGAGTCGGGCTAGTATGCGGATTGTTTA
>BQKN01058898.1:0-13027 GCA_022839385.1 Asparagus kiusianus | reverse complement strand
TTTATCCGTAACTATATCTGATTTAGCGGATATGGAAAATCTAGATATATTCATATCTGTATCCATATCCGAGATGGGTAAGTGGATATGGATATGATAAGCATTATATCCTAGCCGTATCCGAACCGAATGCACCCCTACCAAACAATCACTTTCAATATCTAACTATAAAAATTTTATTTATTATTTTATGAGTATTATGAATATATTTGTTAGAAGAAAGTGATAGTTCAAGAGGTAAGATAACATTGAAACAGTTAAGGGGTAGACAAGAATGAAATTAATAGTTCAGGGGGTAAAATTGAAGTAAAAATAGTTCAGGGAAGTCTATTGACCAAATAATGACCGGAGCCTTTTTAATTAGTTGCTGACACCATCTTTAGTTCTTGTAGACGGTAAAAATTACCGTGACGGACTAACAAACAAGTTCGCCCGCAACTCAAGGCCATCCACTTAGATGAAGAATGGAGTGTAGCCAGGAGATGGGTTCGATGGTACACCTAGGCCCTCACACGCCAAGTCACATGGGAGCGAATCCGCCCTCATGAGCCAGATCCGCCCGCAGATGTTCAAATCCGCCCTCATGAGCCAAGTCCGCTCGCGGGGGTACGACTTCACCTTCATCCGCTCGCAGGGGCTCAAATCTACCCTCGTATACCAAACCCACCCACAGAGGGCCACGTCTACCTACGCAAGCCGAAAGCCGGATTTCCAGGGACAAGCCTTCCCTATTTCCCGCGATGCGTGGGGAGGGAGCGCAGTGCTCCAGATTCGACAGACGGCCGCCCGCAATTCAAGCAAGCAAGACGGGCGCCGGACCGGCCTGCACCCTCATAAATACAGGTCACCTCACCCATCAGAATGGAAAACCGAAGCCGTCGGCACGCCGCAAGCTATCTGGAGCTCACTCAGACATGCGACGTCCATTCTCCAACCTCTGCCAAGACACAGGGAGAGGAGAGAAGGCACAGGACCCCAGGACCGTCAAATGGCCTCTCGGTGGCTCACAGCGCAGGTGAGCAGACAGCTGCCAGATCGGCCTTCACCCTCATAAATGCTGCTTACCTCACTCGTCCAAACCGAGAGCAAGAGCCGTCGGCGCTCGCTGAGCTGGTCAGATCCACTCAAGCATCTGGCAACCGCCGTCACGGGTACGAGGAGGGGCTTTCCCGCTCCTACGCGACGTGACGCAATATGCGGCTCCTCGAATGACCGCTGGCAGTGCAGAGAAATAGCAGAATATCTCCGAACAATGTATGGTCACATCCCATAATCCCAGGGATAGCCGAACTGTCTCTCTCCTATTAAAAGGCTTCTTTCAGCAACTTGGAAGGGGATCGATCGATTGATCAATCAAGAGAGGAAGAAGCTTTCTGCATACCCTTGCATTACAGCACCATCTCCTAGCTCCGAGCCCAGATCGCCGGCGAGCCAGAAGAGACGAACTCCTTCACCTCGAGCTTCTACTGAGTACTGAAGCTCTCCGACAACCTCGGTCGAATCGTCCAAGGGAAGCAGACTCGGCGCGAGCACTGAGAGAAGCATCCTGTAGCTACCTTAAAGTCCCCACGATTAAACAAAGAGGGCCTTCCCTCTGCTTCTGTTGTAATTCAGATTGATTTAGTTTGTAATAAGCTTTCTTATAAATACAAACAAAATCCCCCATTTTTGGGAAAATCAGAAATTTACACCTACAGTTCTATGTTTGATTCATCATAATTGTTGATATTAATGTATGTGTTAGTAATGTGTTTAGTCTCACATTGGTTATAAGAGCACACATCACCCTCTTCTACTTGTGTGTATGTGTGTGTGTGTGTGTGTGTGTGTGTGTGTATATGAACACATTCAAATTCAATGCTTAATCTTAGAAAATTTACCCCAAGACTCTCTCTTCTTTAACATGGTATCAAAGTTAGAATAATTATTTGCCAAATATTGGCCTCACCGCATGATAATCATATTTTATTATAATTTTATACCCTCATTCTCTATTTTATATGAATAAATATACCACTAAAATTTTTTGTTATCTTTAATTACAGGTTAATGAAGAATAAAGCCTTGGATCTCTTCGCCCATAAATATTAACAAAGAAAACAAGCATCAAGCCCAAAAGCCAAAAGTCCAAGCCAAAGAAAAATTCGGCTAGAAATTTTACAGGGTATCGATGCCAGCGTCGATGGTAACATCGATGCCCCCATCGGTGCAGACGAGACAGTTATAATCAAATAGCTAAAATTTGATTATTTTGGATAAGGATTCAATCCAATGACTCTCATTCATTGATGTTTACTATAAAAAGGGGCAGAGAGTGAGGGGTTGAGGGTGTGAAAAATTTTGTAACTCTATTTGGAGAGGAGGGGTTACTCTTAATTGAGAAGACCTTCCAGTTTTGTAACTTTTGTTACAATCAAAAAAAAAAAATTTTCACCGCTTTAAATTTTTTCTCTTTATTAGATGATGATGATGGAGATGAAGATCAATTTGAAGGTTTGCTTTTATTTTATAGTTAATTTTCTTTTTTATTATATTTCTTTCTAGTAATTTCTTTCTTATTGCTTATTAGTTTAAATTTGTAAAGTAGATTTAATTTCTTGCATGTTTATTTCTTTTGCAATGTAGTTAGATTAATTTCTTGTTTATAGTGTAGATTTTCTTATTCTCATTTCTTTTGTTTTGTAATTAGTTCTTTTTATTTCATTTCTATCCTTTATTTCTTAAGATGTGAAATTAATTTTTGTAGGAATCTTAGAATTGTATGAAACTAGCCTAATTTCATTTATATTATGTAAATTATTCTCTTGCACTTAAAATAATCATGTTTAGGATAATCTACTAGAAAACTAATTGGTAGAAGAAGAATTTGATAATCTATACTTATCTTAAGTAGTTTGATAGGTTATACTTATGAATTCTAAAATTACTATCTTGTTGTTGTTCTTATCATGAATTTTAATTTGACTTAGATGATAATTTGATAGGTTATACTTTCCTTAAATGGTTTGATAGTCTATGCTTAATAAATCTAAAGTGAAATGTGATAAAATAAGAATAGTTTGTATTTTGTAATTGAGATTATCTAGTGGATTCAATTCTAGATTTCTCATGTTTTTAATTGAATCCTCCATCTTTTATTTTTCTTGATTTTTTCCTTTAACTCTTGATTTTTCTCTTATTGGTTTCTTGATTTTTCTTTCCTTTTTGATTGTGTTTATTCTTTCATTACATCCACTCTTCATTTCTCTCATCTCAAATTATTGACATTTGCATATATTCACAATTACTCATCATATCTCCCCACAATCACATTTATCATCACTCCTAATTGTCACTCACACAACATACGAATCGATTCTAATAATTTCCTACAAACACCTTCCTCGCGGGATCGATAACTTTTTATACTATAACTTGATTAATTGTGCACTTGTAATTTTTGGTATATGTTTATGTCGCATCACCGTATTGTGACCTCTTCGTTGTTGCCTCCGTGCTTGCTGCATTGTGGCCTCTATGACAGTCATCTCTCAGCCTCACATGAACATCATTAACATTTCACAATTAGTAATGGCATCACCATTTCAAGACCGTATCTCGGTCTCAAACTAACGGTCATTTCAAGACTGTCTCTCGGTCTCAAAATGTAAGTTGTCTAAAAATTACTGCAGATAGCTAATACTCATCAAACACTAATGATGAAAATTATAACCTGACGATTTTCGCATCACTAATCCAATGATGAAAGTTACAATTAGACAACTTTCACCTTAACAGATGAAGGTTACAATTAGAAGATTTTCATGTAGATAGAGAAAGGTTATAATATGATAACCTTTACGATAACCGATAAAACCTCTGACAAAAATCTTCACAAATAACAATAAGAGTTACAATTGATGACTCTCACCGTTCAAAGAACCAATATAAAGATTACAAGATGATAATCTTAATAACGTTCTAACAGAAGAGAGTATCTCTTCAAAGCAAAACGAGGAGCTCGTGACTGCTCTCCAGACACAAGACACAGAGTTCATTCCCACGTCTCAAGCACAAGACACAGAGCTCATCACCGCGTCTAAAGCCCAAAATGCAGAACTCACTTCTACGTTCCAAGTTCAAGACGTAGAGGTCGTTTTCAGAATGCGATTTCGCGCTTGATTGGTTCAAACAGAACCTGAACGGTTTTAAACCCATTTCTCCACTTAAGGGAGGCGGTTGTCAGACCCTAGAGGGGGGTGATTAGGGTCTTATGCTAATCTAATATAATTTTATGCCAATTAAAGCTAATTAACAAGAATATTCTTGCAAGATGATATATAATTAGTTATGAGCAAGAATATGCAATATACACAAAGTGATATATCCTAGCAATGAGATGTAAGCAATATATGAGCAAGGATATATATAAACAACACAAGGGTGATATAATCAAACTACAAATGTGATAGGGAAAAGTGATCAACAAGCAATATAAAATGGCGATGTAAGATATGAATATAAAAACAAGTGCGCCAATGCAATCACAAACAAATGATATGTTTACGAGGTTCGGTCCCCACGACCTACGTCCCCGCTCCTCACCTCGAGGAGATACTCCACTATCACAACCCAGTTTAGAAGCCGGAACTTCTACATACTCGGTTTACAAGTTCACCGAAAACTATCACACAATAAACACTATACAATCACACTCTACACCCTCTCAAATGTTGGACCTAGATGTGTCTCCCTCAAATGCTCGGATACCACCTCTCCCTAGGTTGGTCAACCGACGTCACTCCTCTTGGGACGATCCCCGACTCTCACCACACACTTCTCTCGGTGTACAAGTGTATTACAAAGTGATCCTCACAATAAGCATAATATGACAAATGATTGTTCTCTAATATGGTTGAGAACACAATGAAAGCTCACACTCAATGTTACAACTCTCACCAACCAAAATATATTATAAATGCAAATACAATAAGCTCAAGTGGGTGTGTGTAAACAATAAGTGAAATCAAATCAACTAAACTCAATATAAAATCTAACTCAAATAGCAAACTAGCAATAATAAGAATATAAAAATCAATAATAATATTGCTAGAGAAAAGAGTTAGAAAAACTTCTCTATAAACACAAAGGAGAGGATGAAGAAGATTGAGGATGAATCCCTCAATTGACAACGCAAGCTTCCTCCTTTGTAAACAAAAACCCCAAACTTAAAACAAACTAACCAAACTTTTAATCTCTTTTAAACCTTGTTTAAAACTCTCTCTAATGGTTGAAAATAGTTATGGCAAAGGGGTATATATAGGCTTGAAGAAAACAACTTAAAAAACCCAAAAAAACCATTAAAAAACAAAAAAACAGAATGTAACCGTTACTGTGCAACGGTCGTCTGCTACAGTAACGGCTGTCGACCACACTGTAGCACGGTCGACCGCACTGTTCGCGGGCAGTTTTTGTTTTTGACAGATTTTGAAAATTTACGTATCTGACTTTGTAAAATCAATTAAAAATATTAAATCAACTCTAAAAATTATGAAATTTTTACGAAAGGTTCTAGACATGTAGATGAATATGTTAGAATAATAATTTCTGAAAAATAACTTCCTCGTTAAGAGAAATAAATGTTTGAACATAGATAAATAGTTTCTAAAAAACTACTAAAAACTCGGTTTTGTAAATTCAATTGAAAATAACAAAACAACTCCAAAATTAGTAAAACTTGGGGAAATATTTGTATATATGATAATAAATATGTAAACAAAGAAATTTTTTAAATTGCATTTCCCAATTGTAAAAACTCATCTGTTTTACAAAAACATGCACGAACATGTGCACGAACATGAACTTGTTTAAAACTTGAATTTGTAAATTTAATTAAATATAACAAATTAATTCTAAAAATGATAAAACTTTGGAAAAAAATTTATAAACATGTTAATGAGCTTGTTACAAAAAGAACTTTTGGAATTTCACTTCACATTTGTAAAATATCATTATTTTGTAAAATAGTCCAAAACATAAAAATACAACAACACTTGTTTTTTGTCATTTGACTAAACCATGTTTTGAAATATTATAAAATGATTTTATACACTTAATAAAGTATATAAAAACTGATATTGAAGTCTATAAACAAATAAAATAATATTTTCACAAAACACCTATTTTTGATACAATCAACAAAATCAATAAATACGTGTGTGTGATTAATATATGAGCTTAAAGTATCTACACACAAGTATAAACCAAAAACTAAATTACCAAAGCTTGATGTAGGTCTTCAATAAGCTCAACTTGGTACACTTACGGATGAAGCTTGAACTTGGATCTTCAACTTGAATTTGCATAGCTTCACTCCACAATTCCGCCAACCTCTATTGGATATGATCGTGAAAGCTTGATTCCATCCATCCTCTAACTTGTTATTTGCCTAGAATAAATACAAAAGCACAAACACTAGACAAACAATATTATAAGTAAATTGTTTGTTAAACATCATCAAAATAAAAAGGCCAACAATCTCCCCCTTTTTGATGATGACAAACAATTAAAAAAGGATATATGCATGAAAGAAAATGAATATATAATATTATAATTATCATGAATATAAACAAAAAGAATATACCCATAATATTTCTCCCCCCTTTGACAACATCAAAAAGGGGACAAAGGGATGAAGAGAGCGAAAGCTCCCCCTATCAATAATCATGGGTGAGTATCAAACAAGTTTAACATATAGGGATTGCTCCCCCTATCAAAATGCCTCATGAATGTATGAAATGAATGCTAAGGCATACATATGTGAGGAAGCATAGATTAAAAACATGCTAAACATAACTCACATACAAAAAAGATAATGAGAACACATATAAATATGCTAATATGAAAGAAGTGTCTCATTAAACAATTTTAAAAACATAGTGTATAAAAACAGATTTATGAAATCGAAAGATAGAACATGAGAATCATGCAAAAAGTTTTCAAATAAAAACAAATCAATCAAATAAAATCATAAATTTAAATTTAAATCATAAAACCAAAACATCATTGATTTAAAAAAAATCAAGAGAGACAATTATATCTAGCTCTTGAGCTTGTATTAACCCATATAAACATTTTAGCATCCGGTAAACAAGATTTGGGAATAAACACCAATAAATTCGGAGGGTTATATGAACACAAACCTCTCATCAAAATCAAAACTAATAATCATGAAAACAAAATATTTGATAAAAGAAAATTTGTTTTCATAACCAAAAGATTTTAAGACATAATTTTCAAAACCAAGAAAAGAAAAAAGTAAAAGTACTAAAATTATTGGTTTAAAAATTATTTTGGCACCCAAGAATTCTTAGTGCCGGATTGGTTAGGGACATGACCCCTATCATTCAAGCTCAAAGCCTTAGGGTTTTGAACCCTCTTGGACATATATGGTGCATGGGATCGGTCATAGCAATAATCACTCAAATGACCCTTCCGATTGTAATATGTACAATAGAAAGGAAGCATTTGCTTATGTTGACCATTAAAAGGTGCACGTGGAACATTTGCAAATAAAAGTAAATTATTTGAAGCTTTTTACAAATGTGAAACATTATCAAAACAAAACTTTCCTAAGTGGCCAAATCTACCACAAATATTATATTTATAAACATGTGGTCTACTAGAAATATTTGGCAAATGAGACTTATTTTTCAAATCAAAACAATATTTGGCCAAATGACCAAAACGATCACAAATATCACATTTAAACACAAGAGCATGCTTATGATGAACATGATGAGTATGTGCATGTGTGTGTGATGAAGAAGCCTTATGAGATGCACAAGAAGCATTGGTATTAGCATTTTTAGATTTTTATGCATCATAGAAAAATTTAGCTAGATGATCTTTTCGGTCACAAATAGAACATTTGTAAACTTTGCTATAGAATTGTGCATAATGAGTAGATGATGACTTAGACTTGGCACGCATATTCATGAGCCTCTTATGATTATCAATGCATATTTTTAAAGTTGAATATAAAGATGAAATACGATTATTCATAAGATTCAAAACTTTATTTTTAGGCACATATGCATTTTTATTAGAAGAACATAAATAGTCATTTATAAAGGAAGCAATATCATTTTGTATGTTCTTTACTTCAAACATGGTATTATTTTTATCATGAGTCAAGTTAGCAATATTTAATTTCAAATTATTATTTTCTAAATTTAACATATCATTGTTTTCTTAAAGAGCAATACTTTCTTGAGAAAGGATATCAAATTTGGAAGCTAACTTCTCATGATCGGATTCTAAATTATCATGCTTGTTTTTTAAATCAATAAAGTCATTTTGCAATTTCTTGTAGGCATGTAATAATCTCTCACTAGCACAAGCAAGTTTATCACTAGATAAACCATTAATGGAATCGAACTCGCAAACCTCACTAGGGCTATCGCCTAGTGCTCGTGTGCATGAAGCTCCATATGAACTTAAAGCGGGATCCTCCAAAGCTTGTCGGATCGCCTCCAAGTCTCCTTGATGTGCTTCTATAAATTGCCAAAGTTTGTAAGCACTATCAAAATGAACAAACTTGTTAGACATAGATGAATTAAAAGCATTTAGCAAATATTCTAACAAAATATTGTTCATTGTAAACATACGATGATCATTCTTATTCCACTTGGATTTCTCCAAAGTGGGCATAATATAAGCATCATCTATAATTTCCCATAAATCAAAGTATTTAGATTGAATAAAAAGTTTAAATCTAACACACCATTGGGCATAGGGGAAATTATTTAATCTAGGAGAAATATTGATGGCATAACCTAAACCATGCATATCCATAATATAAAAGGCAAGCAAGATACAAATAAAGCTCAAAATTAGATTAGCATAACAAGCTAACTTGGATCTTTAACTCAAGGCGATTAGACCTTAAATCAAAGAACACCAAGCTTTGATACCAATTGTCAGACCCTAGAGAGGGGTGATTAGGGTCTTATGCTAATCTAATCCGATTTTATGCCAATTAAAACTAATTAACAAGAATATTATTGCAAGATGATATATAATTACTTATGAGCAAGAATATGCAATATACACAAAGTGATATATCCTAACAATGAGATGTAAGCAATATATGAGCAATGATATATATAAACAACACAAGGGTGATATAATCAAACTACAAATGTGTTAGGAAAAAAATGATCAACTTGCAATACAAAATGGCGATGTAAGAGATGAATATAAAAACAAGTGCGCCAATGCAATTACAAACAAATGATATGTTTACGAGGCTCGGTTCCCACGACCTACGTCCCCACTCCTCACCTCGATGAGATACTCTACTATCACAATCCGGTTTGGAAGCCGGAACTTCTACACACTCGGTTTACAAGTTCACCGAAAACTCTCACACAACAAATACTATGCAATCATACTCTACACCCTCTCAAGTGTTAGACCTAGACGTGTCTCCCTCAAATGCTCGGATACCACCTCTCCCTAGGTTGGTCGACCGATGCCACTCCTCTTGGGACGATCCCCGACTCTCACCACACACTTCTCTCGGTGTACAAGTGTATTACAAAGTGATCCTCACAATAAGCATAATATGACAAATGATTGTTCTCTAATATGGATGAGAACACAATGAAAGCTCACACTCAATGTTACAACTCTCACCAACCTAAATATATTATGAATACAAATACAATAAGCTCAAGTGGGTGTGTGTAAACAATGAGTGAAATCAAATCAACTAAACTCAATATAAAATCTAACTCAAATAGCAAACTAGCAATAATAAGAATATGAAAATCAATAATAAAATTCCTAGAGAAAAGAGTTAGAAAAACTTCTCTATAAACACAAAGGAGAGGATGAAGAAGATTGAGGATGAATCCCTCAATTGACAACGCAAGCTTCATCCTTTGTAAACAAAAACCCCAAACTTAAAACAAACTAAACAAACTTTTAATCTCTTTTAAACCTTGTTTAAAACTCTCTCTAATGGTTAAAAATAGTTATGGCAAAGGGGTATATATAGGCTTGAAGAAAACAACTTTAAAAAAACCCCAAAAAACCATTAAAAACAAAAAACAGAATGTAACCGTTACTGTGCAACGGTTGGCTGCTACAGTAACGGCGGTCGACCGCACTGTTCACGGGCAGGTTTTGTTTTTGACAGATTCTAAAAATTTATGTATCTGACTTTGTAAAATCAATTAAAAATACTAAATCAACTCTAAAAATTATAACATTTTTAGGAAAGGTTCTAAACATATAGCTGAATATGTTAGAGAAAGAATTTCTGAAAAATAACTTCCTAGTTAAGAGAAATAAATGTTTGAACACAGATAAACAGTTTCTAAAAAACTGCTAAAAACTCAGTTTTGTAAATTCAATTGAAAATAACAAAACAACTCCAAAATTAGTAAAACTTGGGAAAATATTTATATATATAGTAATAAATATGTAAAAGAAGAAATTTTTTAAATTGCATTTCCTAATTGTGAAAACTCATCTGTTTTACAAAAATATTCACGAACAAGTGCACGAACATGAACTTGTTTAAAACTTGAATTTGTAAATTCTTAAACATAACAAATTAATTCTAAAAATGATAAAACTTTGGGAAACATTTATAAACATGTTAATGAGCATGTTACAAAAAGAATTTTTGGAATTTCACTTCACATTTGTAAAATATCATCATTTTGCAAAATATTCCAAAACATAAAAATACAACAACACTTGTTTTTTGTCATTTGACTAAACCATGTTTTGAAACATTATAAAATGATTTTATAGACTTAATAAAGTATATATAAACTGATATTGAAGTCTATAAAAAAATAAAATAATATTTTCACAAAACACCTATATTTTGATAAAATCATCAAATTCAACAAATACGTGTGTTTGATTAATATATGAGCTTAAAGTATCTACACACAAGTATAAACCTAAAACTAAATTACCCAAGATTGATGAAGGTCTTCAATGAGCTCAACTTGGTACACTTGCGAATGAAGCTTGAACTTGGATCTTCAACTTGAATTTGCATAGCTTCACTCCATAATTCCGCCAACCTCCATTGGATATGATCGTGAAAGCTTGATTTCATCCATCCTCCAACTCGTTATTTGCCTAGAATAAATACGAAAGTACAAACACTAGACAAACAACATTAGAAGTAAATTGTTTATTAAACATCATCAAAATAAAAAGGCCAACAGCAGTTATACCTCATTATGGAGAGATTTATGGGGGATGGTTACACCATATTAAGCCCCATTAAGGAGTGATTTAAGGGGACAGTTACATCCCTTAAACCTTATAAATAGGGTTGGATTCTTTGGGAGCCGAAAAAGGGCTTTTGGAGGGAGCTTCGGCGAGATCTTTTTGGTCGATTAAACATCGGTATCTTTTGGCAATTCAAGACCAGTGATCTTTGGCATTCATCTAAAGTTCGGTTTTGTTGAAGACTTCGGATCCTTGGAGCTTTGGAGCTTTTTCCTTGGCTTGAAAATCGATTTCAGTTAAATCTTAATTAACTTTTCATAGAGTTTTAAACTCATTCTGAGTTCCAAAACTCATAAGAGTTATAAAGTTGCCTTGCAAATTCTCCTCAACATCTAATCAAGAGGATTCAACCGTGTTCCATGAGTTTAAGCATTCGAATCGTCACATGATACAAGAATCTAAACTCCCATCGGCACCAAAAAGAACCCAGGTTAAACAAAGGGAATGGTCTCCGTCAATCCCTTCTCTCTTTTGTAACTTGAGAAATCGATTGAGAATATTATAATTTCTTTTTCTAAGCTAGTTAGAAGAGATTATATTAAGAGAATTGTAATTCATTCTTTTTCTAGGTCTGTTAGAGAGAATAATACAAATTTTAATTCTTAATTTTCTTCTTCAATTTTTCACAAACAAAAAATAGCAACTTCGTTAGGGACTAGCTTCACCGATGAAGAAGTGATGGAGCAATCCGATTTCAACCTCGCTGGAACCACGATCGAAACTCTTGTTATGGAGTTTGATCAAGCCAAGTATGAGGAGTTACTCTCCTCCAAATCCCTTAGTCCTAAGGCTATGCGCAAGATCCGCAAAGTCTCCAAGGAGACTAAAGCTCCAATTGTGGCTGACTCACCAAAGGAGGATCTCTCCTATGGGCTAGATTGTTCGGACAACCCCTCCTCTGAAGGAGAAGGCTCAGCTTCAATTGAACTCATCACTCGAGTTGATGGCCCTATACACATGCCTAAACAGTAGGCATCGAGTCACAAGAGGCCAATTGCTGTGACAAACTTGATCATTACAGATGGTGATATCACTGTAAAAGCTTTAAAATAGGCTAAGAAGAATGCTGCTTGATGAAGAAGAAGATCTATACGACGATCACAACGTCGAGAAAGCTGATCCTCCAACCAATGCGAGCTTCGTGTTTATAAGCCTAAAAGCGACCCTAAGCTCTGCATGTCTACTTTACAATGTGAGCCTTGCATTTATGAGCCCAAACATGAGGTTCGCAGGAACCATACTGAATGCGGCCCTCAATGGCGCATTTTCTAGCCAAAACACGGACCTCAAGTATGCGTTGAAAGTGAACTTCAGCTTCGTGTTTCCCAGTCAAAACGTGACCCCCACGTCATCACTGAAGAACACAACCCTCGCATTGCTAAACTTAAACGCGGACCTTGGGCCAAATGTGACCCTTGCATTCCAAGTGCCAAACATGACCAATGCGTTCCAAGTGCTAAATGCGACCCTCACATTTTATTGATAAAATACGAACCTCGCTTTCTAGGTGTCAAACCTAATAAAGGACTTGATGGATACCGTGGACCTTCAGGGCACTATCCTGAACCCCGCCGGTGGGTCGACTTCTCCCCTCGGACCCCCATCCAAGGGCACGCCCCCCCTGGACTCTCGGCTTGCTGACCAGGCAGCGATACCCTCGTACTGGGTTATTCGTAGCACGACTAGATTGATGGGCGGACATAAGAAGTCTACGGATTCAAGGTAT
>BQKN01058896.1:7194-23655 GCA_022839385.1 Asparagus kiusianus | reverse complement strand
GGGTTATGAAGGAAGAACCGATACCCCTCACGCGGGGGTTAAGGTTTCAGACTTGTTTTGCTTTAGCCAATTCAAGTCTTCGGATATATCGGGGCGATATCGTGTCGTCTTACACCTCACAGGTCGGTATATATTATCACGGTATCTACGTGATGATACGTACCGTCCTCTTGGTGTAGGACGCTCGAAATCGTCACTCCGGTTATCCCGCGAGTAATCTTATGACATGAATTTTCTGATTCCATTTTCATGCTCTGTTGCAGTCAATTTTCCCGGGGGTAGTCTCCCTCACCATGCCCCTACCGGTTGCAGCAAGGAAGTGTTCTCTTCAGCTTCCGCTAGGCAGATCATCGATCCCCTTCCGCAGTTCGGACATGATCGTTCAGACGAGTTCCGTCGGCTGATAAAGGAGGGAGGGCGTCACTGTTTACGCCAACTTATCACTGATACTCCCCTCACCGCAGATGCCACTTCTACTGAGGCTTTAAAGAAGCCAGATTTCCTATTCGGGGACCGTACCGAGGATCCTGCCGTGCTGACTCTTGCTGAGGAGCATTGGCTAACCCTTGACGAGGGAGCTCTTTTATATATTCCTTCCATTCCGCGCCAGTGTTCTTTTACTCTCTTGGAGAGACAGGCTGTGGGGCGACAGATGTCCTGGTCTCTTACCAATGCTGCTGTCCACATCCAGTGCGGATACATTTCTCATCATAAGAGTCCCGGTTCTCTGGGATACCAATCCATTTGCGGTCTTCGCCCCGGGATCATGGGTCTCGACACCGCGCCTCCAGGCGAGGTGTCGGCGGCCGCTCTTACCGTGAAGAACCGTCTAGCTCAGCTTGGAAGACAGCTACCTCCACTGGATTACCGATGCTACGGTTGGGCTTCCTCGCCGGGCAAGGGGTGGTGGACCCGTATGACCGGCTATGTTCTGGGAAGGTGGGAGAGGGATCTGAAAGATAGTGGGTTATATGCGCCCATACGAGCTACCATGTACGGGATCCCAGTCAGTTGCCGCCACTTTTTGGCACTGTTAGAGACATACATGCCTGATAGCAACACTTTCCTCACAAGCGGCGGGGAACTAGGGCTGGCTCTTCATGAGATGCACCAGGTTTCGGGCCTTCCGATGGGGGATTGCCCGTATCAGGAGTACTTTCCTTCCAACCAGCAGTTGGCTTTGCTAAAGAAAGATAGCCCTGATATGTATGACACGCTTTGGGATCTCACATGTCACTACCATACCTCACTGCTCCAAACTTCTGCTCCAGCTAAGACGAAGAAGAAGATTAGCTTGAAGCAGTTCGCCGTTTACTTATTTCAAAACCTGGAGGGTGATTTCGTTGGACCTATCCGTGAGTTGGATGTCTTGGACTTCACCACTATTAACGAGCTGATGGAGAAGAATGAAACTCAGTCTTATACTATTGCCAGCGCCGAGGGAGCTTTTCCTGCCGGGACCACGTTCCGTTCTTTCCTCCGTCGTGCGCAGAAGTCTATAGAGCCTCGGTCTCTGTTGGCCGGCTACCTCGCACTCTGGTTGAAGAAGTGCGTTGTGCCATACCAGTCTTCGGATGACTTACCAGTCGAGGTGCTCTTCCCGGCAGTCCAGCTAGCCTATGGGCGGGAGTTGTCCTTGCTTCCAGCGATGGTGGCCAGCATTCATTGCGGGCTCAGGGGTGTAGTTCGTGTTCTTACCCATGTGGGTTCTAAGCCCTCGACCGAGCTTACCTGCCCGAAGGTTGAGCTGCCTTATGCTTATTTGATGGCATGGTTCGTTCTACACCGGCCTGATATGATGTCAGCTCCCCGCACCGTTGACACCCCTGTTCCTTTCCTACAACTGCTGGAGAGGAGTAGGTGGCTTGGGAAGAAATTTGAAGATGTACAACAAGAACTTCAAGTTCGTCGGAACTGGGAGCTCTTCAAGTGTTTTCCTCAATTTTCTGGACGCTATGGCGAGGAGTTGACTGATGTGGAGAAACCCTGAACTAACCGGACTGCTCTCGACGTCGGTTGCTTCCGATGGCTGGTAAACATCCGCATCGGGTATCTTGTCCTTCGGGTGAAGAACCGTTGCCATATTGAGCCTTACCTTCCCTGCCGTTTCGCACGTCAGTTCGGCTACGACCAACTATATGTTGGGAATCCGAGCCGTGGTTTACAGGTTAAGGGAGGGCTTGTCGACGGTATACGAGCGTGGTTATGGACCATGGTTGGTTGCACTGGGGCTCAGTTTGCTCTCCCTTCGTATAAGCGCAAACCGATGATCACCTTCCTTAGCTGCAAGTGGTTCCTTTCTGCCTATGAATCCATAGGTGTGAAGAGTCTTTCGGAGTTAGAGTCTGAGCACTTGGTTCAGGCTGCTATGACGGCTGCTCAGAGGCAGGGGAAGAGGCCTGCTCAATCTCCTCCTTCAAGCAGAATTGATAGAGAACACCTTCCTGCGGATGGCGATGAAGCTTGCGAGGAGGAAATGGGCATAGACACCGACCAAGTAGAACTTGATGCAGGTTTGTCATGCTTCTTGATTCCCTTCTCCTCCACTTCGGTACGTGAAATAATCCTTGTTGTTTCAGGTGGTTCGGCCGATGACCATGAACCTCTCGCCTCACGTCGTGCGAAATCCAAGTTTGGTGGACCAACTTCGCACAATCGTCCCATCGGTTCCCAGAGGGGTGGTCCTTTGAAAAGGAAGAAGGTTGCCTATAGACCTCCTGTTGATCAACGCTCTCATGGAGTAGATTCCGGAGGCTTTGCCGACAGGGAGGAAGGTAACCCTCCGTTACTTTCCATATTTTGACATGTTTTACCTTCTGGGATTCATAACCGTACTTTATGTTCCAGGGTTGCTTGAAGAGGGTGAACTTCCATTGCCTCCTGCATCCCCTGGTCCGGATAACATGGATTGCTTCGTGCAGCAGATGTGCGACGCCCTTCATGACGGTTCTCTGGGCATCGATTTGAACATTGATCTTGGGCCAGAGTATAGCGTCGAGCCCACCGCTCCTTACTCAGGTATACCTACATCTGCTAATATATCTTTTGATTACAGGGAAAGAGAACTCGACTGAGGGTGAATCCTTTCATGATGTAGGTTTTGAAGACCAGGGGAGTGCCTCTGCGCCGAGTTTCTGCGGTCCTGACGCTGGGCTATTAGTCGATATGCTGGCTGAACAGGCCGCCAGAGGAACTGCGGGACCGCCCTTTACGAGCGATGCACTCACAGGTACATCATCAGCCACCAGGACTGATTCTCCTTTGACTACCGACCCTCCCCGTGTTGCAGAAGATGATGGACTTGCAGGTACGCCGATGATCTTATCACCCTGATTCTCTTTATTTGCCTAAATTTGCATTTTGACTAATAAAGAGGTATAACTGTAGGACCAGGCGTTGTGCCTGATGCTGCTACAGTTTCCAGGGCTGATATTTCGCCTGAGAGCCATGTCTCTTTGCCACAGCCGAGAGATACGACTGATTTGCCTGCAGGGGTTGATGCACCCTTCATAGCTAATCCTGCTGTTATCTCAGAGTCTGCCGTGCCTCCACCCGAGGGAAATTCCGCCAGTACAGGTATACTTCGAATTTCCTCTCGGGTTTCCTTGCCGTATTTGATAATCCCCTAACTTCCCCATTGTTGTTTGCAGGAGCTCGATCATCTCTACATGAGTATGTTCGCGTCCTTTTGGCTGGTACCGATCCTGAGAAAGAGATTTTTCGCGCGGACCTCAACTTCTTCACCGCCTTTTATAATGGCATGATTGAGAAACTTCTTCTCCGAGGATACTGCTTTGACCAGTTCAGGCGTTCCTTTTCTCGCCACATGCTGATGATGAGGGAAGAAGGATACCCAGAGTTGGCTGATTCCTTCACTGCTGATTTTACTGCTCTGGAGTCAGAGGTTCAAGAATTGAGGGATTTGAAGGCTGGTGGAGCTTCTTCTTTCATGTCCTCTCAGATGGAGGATAGAATAACTCAATGGCGTGACTTGAGATCTTCCATTAGCAGCGAGCTCCGTTCACGCGAGCACTCTGTTGCACAGCTGATGGCCAACCTGGCGAAGAAGGACACCAGCAAAGGCGAGTTACTCAGCTCCCTAGAGTCCACTCGTGCAGAGATAGCTAGGCTGAAGGAGGCCTTGGGACGTGCCGAAGAGTCTGCTGCCATAATCACCGAGGACTTGGTTGGATTGGAGCGTTCTCGTGAGTGGACGCTCGACAAGCTGGGATCAACACAAGAGGGATTGATGAAGCTGCGAACTGAAGCCGCTGAGGTTTTGAGCAGTTCCGAGGATTCTGTCCGAGCTCGCGTGCAGGCAGAGTTTGAGCAGAGCTATATGGACAGGCTTTCCGGTTTAGAGTCTCACATTCTTAGTCATCAGCTGCCTTCGGATTGACGAACTTGTTGTTATATGCTTTTGTCTTGATCTTTTATTAGAGACTCCTTATTTGCTTCTTTTTACATGATGTTCCTTGATATGCTGTGGTGTCTTCTTTAATCGGTAAAAGACTAAACCGGCTATACGTGTTAGGTATAGACTTTGGGATTATTGGCCAACCCCCAGCCCTCAACGGTTTTGACGTGCCTTTACCGACTACCGTTTGTGTCGGGCTAGCATGCGATTTGTCTAGGTCCGTTCCGCATGTAACGTTGTGCTAAGAGAACGAACCCTCCGAGACTTTATGCTATGACTTTGAATACATAGACTTCGTCTTTCTCACGGGAAAGACTACCCGGCAGCGCGTGTTAGACGCCGACTTCATCCTTGTCTTTTCTGAAAGCAAAGGCAAGGGAAAGGTGAAACTAGAAGTGGAATTTCCACTCCGAGAATCAAAAAAAGATTCGGATAACCCTAACTGTCGTAAGGTTTGGTTATCGAATTGAAAGGTTCGAACGACCCTAACTGTCGTAAGGTTTGGTCCTCGAATCGAAGGTTCAAACGACCCTAACTGTCGTAAGGTTTGGTCATTTGATTCTGAAGAGGAAGAATTTTATATTCTATCTTCAGCAGGAAAGGAAACTCGAGGTGGGATCTCCACCCCCAGGATCCGACAGGTGAAACTAGAAGTGGGATCTCCACTCCGAGAATCGAAAAGATTCGGATAACCCTAACTGTCGTAAGGTTTGGTTACTCGAATCGAAAGGTTCAAACAACCCTAACTGTCGTAAGGTTTGGTCATTTGAAATGAAAGTGGACCTCTCGTTCATTGGAGGAATCGAGAGGGGATTTTGGCTTTGGCCCTAACTGTCGTAAGGTTTGACCAAGTGGAATGGTGAGAATGATCATAACCGAAAGAAGGTTTGATCACTTGATTTGTGGACCTCTCGTTCTTTGGGCGAATCGAGAGGGGGATTTGGCTTTGGCCCTAACTGTCATAAGGTTTGACCAAACTGGAATGGTGTGGTGGAGACTATGAGTAGTCAGAAACCACTGAAAGTTCTGCGAGGGGAGAAACAATGATTTAGATCTCATCTCAGCAAAAGAGTGTTTGTGAGAGTTAAATTTTGACAAACAAGAATATTCGGAATTTGAATATTGATTTCTTGTTCATCAGCGACCGGGTTATCCCTAAGAATACCCCGACGTGGTATTCTTCCGGGGACTTCCCGGTACCTCAATTCTTCTGAGGATACTAAGGATAGTATCTCTTCAGAAATTTGCCAATTATTGGCATCATGAGCCGATCACCATCTTTGGTGACTAGGCGATAGGCGCCGTTCGAGTAAACTGTTTCTACTACGAACGGTCCTTCCCATTTGGGTTCGAATTTGCCTTTCTTCTTGGAGTTAAGGATCATAGGACGTTTCTCGGTTAAGACCAAGTCCCCTTCCTTAAAACTCCTTTGTCGAACCTTTTTGTCGAAGGCTCGAGAAATCCTGGCTTGGTAAAACTCAATGTGCTGTTGAGCTTCCAAGCGCTTTTCATCGAGCATCTCGAGTTCTTCGAGGCGCTTCTGATGCTGTTCTTCGGTCGTCATCTGGGTTGCGAGAGCGATCCGAAGAGATGGAATTTGAATTTCCAAAGGGAGAACGGCTTCACATCCATACACCAATGAGTATGGGGTTGCGCCGGTCGGTGTACGCATCGTGGTACGATAGGCCCATAGAGCTGCGCCGAGCTTATCATCCCAATCTCGCTTGCTATTCTTCACAAGCTTTGACAAGAGCTTTATGATAGTCTTGTTGAAGGCTTCAGCTAATCCATTTGCTGTGGGATTGTAAGCCGTTGACGAGATGTCCTGAATTTTGAACTTTTCGCAGAACCTTATGAAGGCGTTGCTGATAAATTGAGGACCGTTGTCATGTATGATTCGTCTTGGAACACCATGCCTGTAGATGATATGGTGCTTGATGAATGCAATGACGTTGCTCGTCTTGACTTCTCTGAGTGGGACTGCCTCAGCCCATTTGGAGAAGTAATCAGTAATCGCCAGGATGAACCGATCGCCTTTAACCGAAGGGGGATTTATAGGACCAACAATGTCCATTCCCCAGGTCTCGAACGGCCATGACGTAACCGAAGGATGTAGATGTTCCGGAGGTTGGTGCATGTAATTCGCGTGTACTTGACATGCGTGACACTTCCGGGCGTATACAATTGCCTCATGCATCATAGAGGGCCAAAAGTATCCCATTCTCCTGATGCGATCATAGAGCTTGGGACCGGGTTGGTGCGCACCGCACTCTCCTTCATGTGCTTCTTTAAGCACTTCTTCAGCTTCTTTGGTTGATAGACACCGTGCCAACACGCCATCATACCCCCTGCGGTATAGCGTTCGATTCTCTGTATTATAGTAGAATCTCGGAGCTCTTCGTCTGATCGACTCTCTCTCCTTCACGTCTTCTGGCAAGATTCCATGCAAGACGTAGTCGATGATGGGGAAGCGCCAATCTCGAGGTTCGAACTCAGCCTGAGCTGTGTGCACCTCTTGGGCTTCTTCCTCCTTGCCATTTTCATCATGAAGTGGCACTAAGAGTTGGTGCGTTCCTACCGTAACAAATTGCTCTGTTCCGGGAGGTTGTGCCAAGGACACAGCTAAAGCTGCTAACGCATCTGCATAGGTGTTCTGTAGTCGCGGAACGTGCTCGATGAAGAACCTTTCAAACGATTCCGCTAGCTCCACCGCCATCTTGTGGTATGGTAGCAAATCCTGACTTCGGACTTCGTACTCCCCTTGCACTTGTTTGACGATTAGTTGAGAATCACCGAAGGCTTCGAGATACTCAACCCCCAGCTCTTTGGCGAAGTTGAGTCCTATAATCAGTGCGTTGTATTCTGCCACATTATTCGAGCACGGCTCAGTTAATGAGTAGGCTCGAGGCATGACATGTTTTCCTGGGGAAACTAAGACCACTCCAACTCCGGAGGAGACCCTAGAACATCCAGGAGTACCTGCGGCATTAGCTGCTCGTGAAGCGCCGTCGAAGTACAAACGCCACACTTGTTGATGTGAAGTTGCGTTGACTTCGTGGGTTTCATCAGGTAAATCGTCATATATCTCGGCGGCGTCCGTAGTTGGATTAGCTGCTAAGAGATCACAGATGGCCTGTCCTTTTACTGACTTCTGCTGTTTGAAGTGCAGATCGTATTGGGACAAGAGTAAAGCCCACTTTGCTAATCGCCAGCTCATGGAAGCCGGTTGAGTCATGAATACTCGGACCGGGTTAACTTTGGAGATGACGTAGATGGTTTGTCCAACCAAATAATGCCGCATCTTCTGGATGGCGAACACTAAGGCTAGGCATTCCCTCTCAATCATGGGATATCGAGATTCTGCGCCTACCATGGTTCGGCTTAAGTAATATACCGCCTGTTCGTGACCGTTATCGTCATCTTGTGCAAGCAATGCACTTAATGAGTGGCTCGTCGCCTTGACATAAATCAAGAACGGTTTGCCCGATTTCGGTGCAACGAGTACGGGAGGTTTCGAGAGATATTCTTTGATACTCTCGAACGCCTTTTGACAAGCTTCGTCCCATACGAATGACACGCCCTTCTTTGTGAGCCTGGAGAACGGTTGGCATTTCCCCGATAGGTTTGAGATAAACCGACGGATATAAGCCAGTCGCCCTTGCAATCCTCTGAGCTCTTTGAGGTTCTTTGGAGGTTGCAATTCATTGATCGCCTTCACTTTGTCTGGATCAATGTGAATACCTTTGGTGGTGACGACGAATCCCAAGAACTTTCCACTGGCCATTCCGAGGAAAGACTTGGTAGGGTTCATCTTCAACTGATGGGCCCGCATCAAATCGAACATGGTCTTCAAGTCTTTGATGTGATCTTTCTTATCACGACTTTTCACGACCAGATCGTCCACGTAGCATTCGACGGTCTTTCGGAGATGTTCCTGAAAGATCTTTGACATAGCTCGCTGATATGTAGCACCTGCATTCTTCAAGCCGAAGGGCATGACTGTGTAGCAGAATACGCCAAGAGGTGTTCTAAATGCGGTGTGCTTCTCATCATCTGGATGCATCTTTATCTGGTTGTAACCAGAGAAACCATCCATAAAGGACATCCTCTCAAACCCGCACGTGTTGTCGATGATAACATCCGTGATGGGGAGAGGAAAGTCATCTTTTGGGCAAGCAGCATTGAGGTCCCTGAAGTCAATGCATATCCGGATCTTCCCGTTCTTCTTCAGGACCGGAACAATATTGGCAAGCCATTCGGGATGCTGTTCCTCTCGGATAAATCCCGAATCAACGAGCTTTTTGACTTCAGTTTCGATTGCTTCCATCATTTGCGGACGAAACCGTCGTTGTTGTTGTTTGACTGGTTTGACCTCTGGCTTAATGTTGAGACGATGCAC
Source organism: Asparagus kiusianus (assembly GCA_022839385.1). Taxonomy (NCBI): domain Eukaryota; kingdom Viridiplantae; phylum Streptophyta; class Magnoliopsida; order Asparagales; family Asparagaceae; genus Asparagus; species Asparagus kiusianus. Next base: position 14,839 of record BQKN01058896.1, on the reverse strand, counting down.
TGCTACGTTTGGATCGAGACCTGGCATGTCTTCATAATTCCAGGCGAACACGTCGATGTACTCCCGGATAAGAGAAATCAACTCCTCCTTCTCTTCAGGTAGGAGACTATCGCTGATGAATATTGGCTTTGGATTCTCCTCGGTGCCCATATTCACCTGAACGACTGGGTCTTCGGTAGGAGGCTCTCTCTGCTCGAACCGGTCTCCATACTGCATGCTTAAGTGATGAACCCACGGGTCTTCCCATGTCGGCATCTCATCATCTTCTTCTATTGTCGTTGGATCAACCGTGACCATATTCGACATTAGCTTCTTAAACACCTCACCAAGACTAGCGTCGGAATCCCAACCCGAAGAGTCGGAAGAATATCCTTTCCTAGTCTTGTTAGCAATTTGGTCAATGATTTGCCAGCCACACTCATCATCTGATGAGACATAGCCTAGACCTCTTTTGTGGCGATAGTAATTATCGGGTTTTCCCTTCGGTACATAGGCCATCCGGGGTGGAACCCGTGGACCTCGACCAAAGAAAAGACCCTCTCCGATCTTGAAGTCATACCCGTGCCTTTCCATCATGTTGCGTGCTTTCGCATCGTATTTGGATAGATGACGAGCTGGTTTATCATCGTCGTCTTCCTCTTCCATGAAGTGGTTGGGTATCGGAGATGCTCTTCCTTTACCGTAGACAACCTCCTTTCCACCCCCAATCCCTGCGGGGATGATGAGTGTTGTTCCGCAAGGGTCGCGTACCTGCTTCTTCGTCAAACAGAATGATTGAAGAGGCATATATAAATCAGGGTTAGCATAGAGTTCGTTGGTGATATCATCAAGACCCGTCGAGTACTCTAAATCATCGTTTATTGATAGTTCTTCGGCAAGTTGCCAATTACAACTATCTTCCGATGATTCATCATCGTCAAGATTGATTACAACGGGTACAATGTCGTTTAAAACAAAACCGCCATCATAATCAAGCCCTGGTTCGGTATCAGCTTCATCTCCGCTGTCCGTTCCTTGGGCCGATGGTTCAGTATCGGATTCAGCGCCGTATAAAAGGGAATCGGTGAAATAATTCTCCAATCCCTTGAACGGTTGCTTATCCGCGACCACCGTCTTGACTTCATTATCTGTGCCTACATATTTAAGGCACTGATGTAGAGTTGACGGGACTATAAGGTTACCGTGGATCCAAGGCCGACCCAACAGCAAATTATAGGAAGTTTCCGCGTCAATCACATAGCATGTGACCTCCGACTTCAAATCCCCGATCTGGCACTTAATTCGGATTTTCCCCAAGGGCCTAGACCCGCTGGTGTTGAATCCGTAAATCGTCGTGCCAGTGGACGCTAATTTGCTAGTCGGGATTCCGAGATGATGCATCAATCGGAATGGCATGATGCTCACAGCGGAACCCGGATCGACTTGGATCCGGTTGACAACGCTGGAGCCAATATGCCCGGTGAAGTACAACGGCCTATCATGATTGGAGTTCTTTGTCTGCATGTCTTCTTTGGTGAAAGAGATGCAGGGGAAGTGATGTGCCGCCAGATTGCAATGCTGAGTCGGCGACTCCGGTTCCTCGGAAGATGGTTTGATCCGAGTCAAGAAGGCTTCGGAATCACTCAAGGCTTCTTGTAGTGCCTTCCGTGTATCCTTCGACAATCGCAGCAACTCGTATAGAGTTATCCTGGCCGGGATGTTGGCCAATTGCGCCATAATGTCGAAATGAGGCTGAGAGCTTGCATTTCCCGGTTTGTCTCGTCCAATTGGATTATTGAATCGAGACGGCCTCGGGTTCTGAGCTTCTTGACGTACGGGCTCTTTTCCCTTATCCTTCTGTGGGATCCTCTCCGTCGCCACTGCAGGTGTTGCTGAAATTCCCAACTCTGCCAGCGTCTTGGAAGGTGGGGTTTTGGTACCCAATTGCTCAGTAGCCTCTGGATACTTGAAGTGATATTCGTTCCCGCTTCGAGTTGCAAAGGCTTCCTGCTCGTCCTCAGAAAGTGGGAAGGTTGGAATTTTGTCATCATCCACCCCCGGTATGGCAGAAGCACCGCAGCACGGTTTGCCTTTCCTCTTCGACTTCTTTTTGTTCTTCGTGGAAGAGGTCCCGGCCCACTGTTCATCTGCAATCAAGTCCGGATGAACCCACAAGATCTCGCCATTTGGGGCTGTATGTGGCACAAGCCCTTTCTGGCGCTGCTGGTGTGGATCATCGTTTACTGTCTTCACCGCTGCTTTGATCACCGACTCGTGTTGGAACCAACTCGAGGGTACGGATCCAAAGCTAATGGACACGGTGTTTGCACCCACCTTCTTCTCTTTGGGCTGTTTCATAGTGATGACCCCAACATCGATCAGGGCCTGAATCTTGTCCTTAAGAGCGTAGCACACCTTGGTAGGATGGTGCACCGCTCGGTGGAATGCGCAATATTTTGGATCGTTGACCCTCTTGGCATCTTCCTGATCCTGAATTGGCGGCAGCTTGATCTTGTTGTTTTCCACCAAGTACTTGAAGATACCGGGGATTTCATCCTCCTTGAACGAGTAGACTTTTGGGAACCTTGGCTCCCCAACCTTTTGCTTCTGGGGCTGTTGTTGCCACCTGGGTTGTTGAGGCGCCCTCTGCTGCTGCTGTTGCGGCTGCTGCGGCTGTTGCTGCTGTTGCGGTTGTGCTTGCACTTCAAAGACTTGATTTGCGATCACCGTATTCGCATGCGCCTTCCCTTTACCCTTGGGGGTAAAATTTGGTTGTGGGGCATTGTTGGAAATTTGCCCCCTCTCCGCTTTCTTCCTCTTGAGGAATCGCTCGGCTCTTTCTCCTCGCATTTTCAAGTCCTTCCAGGTTTTGGATGGCGCCATTCCCATGGCTTCGAGGATGTCGAGCGTGAGGTTGTTGTGGCAGGTCTCAAGGATGAAATCCTCGCTGACTGGATCTCTGCAATTCATAGCTTTGTTGCGGAATCTCTTCACGAAGTTTTCAACCGTCTCGCCGTTCTTTTGTTTTTCATCGAACAGCGTGCCGATTGAAACCTCGGTGTCATCATCAAAAAAGTTTGTTAGGAACATGTCCTCCATGTCATCCCAGCCGTTGATGCTCCCAGGCTTGAGACGGCGGTACCAATCGAAGGCAGCTCCACGAAGAGTGCCAACGAATGACCGCACCATGAGGGGCTCATTTCCGGAAATGATTCCTAAATGAGACTTGAAGTAGATTAAGTGCTGGGTAGGGGAACCCTTCCCATCAAACGGCGTAAAGTTAATTAAATTAAACTTTGCCGGATATGGGATCGATTCCCACTCCCTCGGATACGGGCAGGGTATACCGGATCTTTTTGCCTCCTGAGCGTTCATCAATGCATTGATCTTGCTCTCCAGGTCTTTCATCTTCCTGTCCTCACTCGTTTCGGTCTTCGAGTGGCTCCTGGGAGAGGCGGCGTGGTCCTCTTTTGCATTTTCTTCTGCGGGACCACCCCCAGTGTTGGTATTGACGGGAGGAATGTTGACGTTATCCGCTTCCCGTTCATGCTCCTCTGGATTGCGTTGACTCGGTTCTCCTTGGTGAACCGTCATCGCCGCGATCTGTTGATCGTGCATCTCCCTCATTCGCTGCATGGCCATCTCCATTTCGAATTTGAAGCTTTCCTTTTGCTTGGCTAGGGCTTCTTCGAGTATCTTCGACATTTGCTCGGCGCTGATCATGAGCGATTCATAAGGTTGGCCTACACTTGAAGCCGTGTCATCGGATGCGACGGCGGAGCAGGTATCAGAATCAGCATCGGATTCCTCCTCTTCTAGGGAAAGTCCCTTGTGTACTCTTAGGTAAGTGTTCCGTTTGATGGTTCCCGACCGTAACCATGTCATACATCGGGATGCTTCGGCAAGCTGATCCACGTTGAGACGTGGTGTTGATCCCCCTCTGCCGGTCATGTTGACTGACACTTTTGAGTATTCATCCTCTCGGCGGAGCGGTTTCTTCTTGTGGAAACGCTTCGGCTTGGAGAGTCTCTCGAACACCGAGATTCTTGTTGGGGTCTGATCACAGCAACACTCGGACAGCACTGCCTTGATAATGTTGGCACACGGGCAGTGAGACTCCTGCATGTACCTCTTTCGAGATTTTTCCACACCCCCAGCCCTGTAGTACAGCTCATCAGCTTGATAGCTGGAGCAACCTACGGAGTGCTGGTGGATGTCCCTTGGTATAACACGCTCATCCTCAGACGAGTGTGTTTCCCTTTGGGAATGCAAAAATTGGTTAGACTTTTCAAGAGTGGCCCGTTCAACTTTACGCTTTTGGGAGCGTAGAAATTGAACGGGCTCTTTCAGTTCGGCTCGCAATTCAGTGCGGCCGGTGATAGGGGCTTTCCCCTTGTCAATATTCTTGGGGGGATTGATTCCACCCCCAGTCTGGGTTTTAGTTTGGGGACCTTTCAATGGTCCCAGCCGTTCTTTGACGGGTATTCTGCCTCGGTTCTCCTGTAAGGGACCGAGACGATTCGTCAAAGGAAGCTGGGATCTTGAATGATCCCCTTTTTTACCTGGCCCTGTTGAGGGTGCCGGTACGGGAGAAGTAGGCTCTGATTTGGTTGAACTCTGGGCGATAATCTTGCCCTTCTTGGTTTGAGGTGTTGGGTTTGCCTTGGGCACCCACACCGATTTGCTCTTGGACGGCGTTTTGACCGCCGATTCTTGCTGCATCTCCTCTGCCTTCTTTAGGAGGAGCCGGGCATGTGCAAGCAGAGCACGGCGCTTCTTGATTCGCTCCTCGAGCGTGGAGCGGTTCCTCTTGACGCGGATCCACTCATTCGCTCCTGATTTGGAGGGGAAGTTGATTACCTGCCGCTGCTCTTGTTGCTGCCTCGACTTCAAGTCCTCTGCATAGCGCAATCCATCTTTGGACTCCTTGGCCTTGGCAAGCTGTTGAGCGAGACGTTGACGACGCCTTTGGAGCGCTCTCTTTGATGGAGTTGGGGCAGCATCACCTATCGCCTTTGTGGCGATTGGATCTACGTTCTTGACCACACTGATCGACGCAAGGCCGTTGTGTGGTGCAAGTGTAGTGGCAGCGACGGCGGGGTCTTGAATTGAGGAGTTGGAGATCCCGCGAGCCCTTTTTGGAGATGAATTCCTCCTGCGCCGGTGCGGAGAGGCAGATCTGGAGGAGGAGGAGGAGAGGTACTCTTCGAACTTCTTCTGATCGAATTCATATTCGATCTCTTCATTCACCCGGATCTTGAAGGCCGGTTGCGTCACTCCGATCTCGGCAGCGAGGTCGGCGGCTCCCACTGTGGTCGCCAGCTTGTTTCCGGTAAAAGTTGCTGTTTTCATTACTTGTTCTTTTTTTTGAGATCTGTTACAACTTCAGGCGTTACAACAGAGTTTAAATGAAAACAAAAGGATTTACAACTTAAACGAAAATAAACACGAGAGCCCGGTTTGGTACGGTCTCGCTTGCGTGGGTTGTTGGCCTGTGACGGGGACGTCGATGTCCGTGGACCGCCGACTCTTCAAGATCCTTGCCGATAAAATCCGGCAGAGTTTCGTCTATCCGCGTAGGATATAGAAACAGAACCTCGTCGATCCGCGCAAGATCTAGAGGTTATAAGCGTATATCTCGGCTAAAACGAGATAATAGCTCTTCTTAGTGTCACCGCAAAGGAGCAACACTAAGGATCAGAGAGGGGGGGTGAATGAACCTTGATGAAGAATTCCGACTCCTCACTCCGGCAGGGCTTCGCCGCTTCAGACTTTAGAATTTCAGATCTCGAGGATAATCCCAAGACCGGAAATTCTTCTCCAAGAGCTAAATCAGCACCAAAATCAAGAGCCCCTCACAATGGAGGCCTAGGGGGCTATTTATAGCCAAAAGGAGAGGGGGGGGGCTGATATGGACACCCCTAAGAGGAGAGACACCCCCCTAGGGGTGTCTTGGCCAAGCCGGGACACCCCCCATGGGGTGTCTCGAGCCAGCCGAGACAGCTTCGTGTGTCCCCGGTTCAGTCCGGGGCTGTGCCGTTGTCCCGCCGTTGACTCGCCGTTGACTTTTTGTCCGAACTCGGATTTGGGTGATTTCGGATGCGTTGGAATCGTGACGGCGAGCTCTGTAAGCCCCGATGGTTGGATTATCTGTGGGGTGGTCGAGGCGCAGCGGGCGTTGATCTGATTGCAGTGATAGCGGGGTTTTCGGTCAACCCGTATCCTTGCGATTCTGACATTCTGTCGGTTCACGTAATCCGTCGGTTTGCTTCAGTCGCTCACCGGCATCATTTGAGCTCTTGTGAACCGGGTAGTGACGTTCGATCACCGCTCGTTGACACCGAGCTATGTTCGGGGACCTATCGGCAATTTTTGATGCCTACAGTCATCGCCCGCGAGGATGACGACACAGGTGATAATCGAGTCGTTCAGGGATGTAGGAATATAACGATTGATCGTTGTAGGAGCCATCGCGTAGTAGGCTGCTACCCATCAGTAATCCTAAGGGGATGTTAGGATAGCTGGAATAGGTCAGATAGTTCAGGGACGTGGGAGTGTGACTATCGACCGAAGTAATAACACGTCGCGTGGTAGGTTATTACTTAGGCTATGTCATTCGTAGGAATAGCGGCGCCAGTCATCGGAGGTAATCATTAACCTGATGAAGCTTTGTTGCGATCGGAGCAACTATGGGATCTTATCATCTCATTGAAGGGGTCTGATAAGCGGGTTCGGCTAGAAGTGATGGTTAACATAACCGAGTTGTTTGCCGCGATATGAGCGACTTTGTTGAATTCGCCATCCTGTTGGGAAGGATTGGCGAATTGACTTTCGCCAGCGGTTTGGTATCCATCTGGCAATGAGGGTCTATTACGATTTGAGCAACTCTGTGTTTGCCACGCTGTGAGCGACATTGGTGGATCCGCCATCTCATTGGGGAAGGTTGGCGAATTGAACTCCGAGTCTGCCGCGATATGAGTGACTTTATTGGATCCGCCATCTTATTAGGGAAGATTGGCGAATTGAACTCCGAGTCTGCCGCGATATGAGCGACTTTATTGGATCCGCCATCTTATTGGGGAAGATTGGTGAATTAAACTCTGACCGAGATCTTTCATCAGAGTGAGTAAAGTAGGGACAGTTTAGCCTCGTGTACCAGTTGGAGGGGGCGAGGGCCAGTTTAGACTCCTGCACTCTGTAGGCATCAAAAATTGCCGATAGGTCTCCGCACACAGCTCAGTATTAACGAACGACGATTGAACGTCACTACCCGGTTCATAAGAGTTCAAACGACGTCGGTGAGCGATTGAAGCCAACCGACGGACTACGTGAGCCGACAGAATGTCAGAATCACAGGGATACGGATTGACCGAAAACCCCACGATCACCGCAATTGGGCCAACGCATGCCGTGTCCCGATCACCACACTGATAATCCAACCGATGGGATCTACAGAACTCCTCGACGGGCTTCCAACACAACCGGAATCAGTCAAATCCAAGTCCGGACGAAGGCACTACAGCGAAGAACACCGTGGAATGTCTCGGATGACACGAAACACCCCGGGGGTGTCTCAGAAAATCCAAGACACCCCAAGGGTGTCTCGGAAAATCCAAGACACCCCAAGGGTGTCTCGGAAATTCCGAGACACCCCAAGGGTGTCTCG
>BQKN01058895.1:166779-208245 GCA_022839385.1 Asparagus kiusianus | reverse complement strand
GCAAGTCGACTCAACCTGATCAGTCGACTCATGACATGTTATGAGTCAACTCATGAACAAAAATCTGCATACATTGATTCTTTTGCACACGAAATGCAAACTTACAACTCATCCTCATACCTGAGGCATATACACATGCTCATAAGCTCAAATATCATTTCCCATGCATGACCATGCCACAAAGATATTTATAATATATATTACTTATCTTTGTTCACTCGTATTCACACTTGAAAGTTTGTCAAAATCAACGGGATCTTACACTTGCCAGGTCAGATTCCCACTATTAGGGTGGAGCTTCCGTACACTTATTTGATGGCTTGGTTCGTCCTTCACCGTTCTGACATGATGTCGGTATCGAACGCCACAAACCACTCCGTTCCCCTACTACAGTTGCTTGAGAATGGCAAATGGGAGGGGAGAGGATTTTCTGACATCAGACAGCAGCTGCAGGTCCACAAGTGTTGGGTGTTTTCCACTTGCTTTCCGCAGTTCTCTGGCCGATACGGCGAGTGTTTGATTGATGAGGAGAGGCCGAGGGAGTATCGAACTCATTTAGACATCGGCTGCTTTAACTGGCTGGTGAACATTAGGCCGGGTTATCTGACTTTCCGGGTGAGGAATCAGTGTTTCATAGAGCCATATCTACCCTGTCGATTCGTTCGCCAATTCGGCTATGATCAGCTTTACGTCGGGAACCCACGTCAGCAGCTTCGAACCCACGGCGGTTTGGTGGACGGTCTTCGGGTATGGTTATAGACCGTGACGGGCTGTACTGGTGCTAAGTTCAGTCTCCCGAGTGCTGATCGGCCGTTGAACCTCACCTTCTTAAGCTGCAAGTGGTTGTTAGCAGCTAATAAAACTATCCCTGTGAAGCCGATTGCAGAGCTAGAGGCCGAGGAAGCTTCTCAGGTTGATTCTCGTAGGATTTGGGAAAACGCTCGGTCACAAAGGATACAGAACAAGACTCGTCGGATTGATGAAGAGGGAAAGAGGGTTTTCCATTCTGCAGACGAGGCTTCAGGCGGAGATCCTGAAGATTACGAGGACTTTTCCGAGCGAGGTTAACTATCCATTTTTTTCTTTCTGTTTTCCAGAATTATTAAAACTGACAATGTTTTGATGTTTCAGGGACCATTGGTGACCAAGATGAGGAGTTCCATCCTCCTCCCCAGGCGAGACCTTCGATTATTGTCCCTGCTGCTAGGCGGAAGAGATTAGCCCGTAAGCCGCGTGCAGCTTCACAAGTATCTGATATGGATTTGGTTGGTGATGATCCTGCTAGTGATGGAGGTAACATTTATCCTGTAAACCATCCTCTTGATTATTCAGAACTTCAACTCATGCTTTTCCATTTCTATATAGGAGCATGGGGATAGCGGAATGAGTCCTGATCCTGTTCCTGTACCTCCTGGCGAGCCTGACTCATCGCACCAGGTAGAAAGGTCTGCAGGAGTTGCCGACGTTAGGGAGGATATCAATGTAGGACCCGATTCAGCGAATCCAGGTACATCTACCATTAATAATATATCTTTTAGATGGCACACAACAAAATCGAATGATTCAGAATTTGTGCATTCCCTAATTGTCTCTGTGCTTCTCGCTCTTTTAGATAACTTGCAGGAGGCGAGCGTGGATCTTGGGAATAAAGAGGCTAACGCACCCATAAGAGGTAACTCATTTCTATTGGTTGTAGTCTCTTCGTTCTTCTTTGGTACTTATATTCTCTTGTGTCAGATTTCTCGACTGATGATTTTGACGAGGAAGGCTTGCTTGTGGACACTCCTATGCTCCACTTCATATATAGCTCTCCTCAGATTGATGACCAGTTGCCTGGAGATATGTTCCCTGAGTCCTCATTCCCTAAGAATCCTGATGATGGTTATTTTGAAGGTACGTGCCTCCTCCCAAGTTAATTATAGGACTAGCCAATTTTTGACTAATGCAGCTATAATGTGATGCCTCTGAGAATTCTGTTTTGTACATGACAGGAGCTTTTGCCGAGACTGATCCTGTTGAGCGTGAAAGTACCCTAGAGGGGGGGTGAATAGGGTTTATGCTAATCTAATCCGATTTATGCTAATTTAAAAACTAATTAACAAATATATCCTAGCAAATAACTTATGAACAATATGTGAGCAAGGATATACAGATATAAACAAGGGTGAAACGATATAGAGGACAATATAAACAAACAATTTACGAAGGCGATATAAACAATAAGCACGAATATAAATGAATGCCAAAGCAATCAGAAACAAAAGATATGTTCACGAGGTTCGGTCCGCCTGACCTACGTCCCCGCTCCTCACCTCGAGGAGATCTCCACTATCACACCCGGTTTGGAAGCCAGAACTTCTCTACACACTCGGTTTTCTAGCTAACCGAAAACTCTACAACACTCACAATGTAACTACACTAACCACAACCTTAAGTGTTGGTCTCTAGCCCGTGTCTCCCTCAAGTGCTCGGAATTATCACCTCTCTCTAGGCTACCGACGCCACTACTCTTGGGACAACCCCGTCTCTCACCACACACTCCTCTTGGTGTACTAGTGTAATACAAGTGATCTCACAATGAAAGCTCACAACAAAAGATTTGTTCTCTATAATAGGTGAGAACACAATGTAAGCTCAATCTCACAAATCACAATCCCACAACCCAATATATAATGTATGAAATGCTACAAGCTCAAATAGGGTGTGTGTGATAAAATGAGTTTAAATAAAATCTAACTCAATTAGCAAACTAGCAATAAATGATAATATGAAAATAAAAACAAATTGCTAGAGAATAGAGTTAGGAAAACTTCTCTATAAACACAAAGAGAGGATGAAGAAGATTGAGGATGAATCCCTCAATTGACAACGTGAACTTCCTCCTTTGTAAACACAAACCCCAAACTAAACAAACTTTTAATCTCCTTTAAAACTTATTTGAAACTCTCTTTAAAACTCTTCTTAGGTAATTATAGATCTGGGTATAAGGGGGTATATATAGGAGACCCCAAAACATAAGAAAAACCCAGCAAAAGGACAAAAAACCCGAAAAACAAGGAATCTGGAAAACTAACCGTTATACAGTCATAAGTCGACTTGCTACAGTGATAAGTCGACTTATAACTAGCCGTTACAGCCAAAATTTCAGCCTATAAGTTGACTTCAAGTCGACTTAACAGATGATACAGGTTTTCGGCAGAGTCTGAAATTTTGCGTATCTGGTTTTATAAAATCAATTAAAAATAGTAAAACAACTCCAAACATTATGAAATTTTTAGGGATGTTTTTAAACATGTAAATAAACATTTTACAATAAGAATTTCTGAAATACCACTTCTCATTTGTGAGAAATAAATATTTTAATACATATATTTTAGATTCTGAAAACTGTTGAAACACCCTCTTTTGTAAAATAATTTTGACACAGTAAATTAACTCCAAAAATCATGAAAATTTTAGGGAAGCTTCTAAACATGTATATGAAAATGTTAGAGAAAGAATTTATTAAATATCACTTCCCATTTGAGATAAAAAATTTATTTTGTAAACTGGTCAAAAATACATAACTGTGCAACACTTCATAAGTCGACTTATAAAAGTCATAAGTCGACTTACTATAAGTCGACTTGCCATGCTTTATAAGTCGACTTAGCAGAGGAGAAAATGCATTTTCTAGAGGAGTTCATAAGTCGACTTGTCAGAGTTTATAAGTCGACTTATAAATATGCACAGGCACTATTCATGCTAAAAATCTGATTTTTAAAGTGTCTTTAAAAATAACAAATAAATTCCAAAAAATATAAAACTTTGAAAAGAGTTTATAAACATGTTAATGAACATGTTACAAAAGGAATTTTTGGAATTTCACTTATCATTTGTGACAACTTATCATATTACAAAAAGGTCCAAAACATGTAAACATGAGATACTTGAATTTTGATGTTTTGACATAAACCAAGTTTTGAAACTTTGTAAAATATTTATATGGACATAATAAAAGATGTTTATGATGTATATATAGTCCAAAACATATTTTTCATAAAAACACCTATATTTACGAAAATGACAAATATATATGTGTGTGTATATTTGAGCTTATAGAATTAACACACATTATATAAAACCTAAACTACAAACATTATAAACTATATACCCAAGCTTGATTAATCTTCAACGAAGCTCTATCTTGGTACACTTGCGGATGAAGCTTGACTTGGATCTTTAACATGAATTACAAGGCTTCAACCACTACTCCGCCAACCTCCATTGGATATGATCGTGAATGCGCAATTCCATCCATCCTCCAACACATTGTTTGTCTAGAATACCTAATAAGAAACATAAACACTAGACAAACAATATTAGGAATTATTTGTAATCATCAAAACAAGATTAGAAGATGTAGGCTCATAACATGAGACCTAACAGAGCCGACAGTGAGACCAACTACACCAGTTGATACATCCACTGTAGTTACACCTCCACTACCCCCAGTGACTCAAGAGGGTATGAATTAAGCAACTGAGAATGTTATTTATTTCCTCCTCAAAGCATTTTTTGACGGATTTTTTTTTTCTTTGTGTAGGGGTTTCTTCTCAGCTCCATGTCCTTGTGAAGGAGTTGCAATCAGATAACGATCCTGAGAAGATCGTTCTCTGCATAGAACTCCGCTCCTTCTTCTCCTTTATGAATGCTATGATTGGCAAGCTCTTCCATGGTGGACTCTTCCTTCGCCAATTCAAGCCTTTCCTTGATCCCAAAGTCAGTTCGATAAGGGAAGCAGGATATCCAGATTTGGCGAAGGCTATAGTTGACGACCTCGATTGCCTAGAGCATGAGCTTCAGATGTTTCGTGAGCTCCGAGATGCAGGCGCCTCCTCATTTATTGCTTCCGAGCTAGATACCTGCTTACAGTCATCGCGCGAGACTCGGATTCTTGCTGAGCTCGAGATTCAGATGCAGCGGGACCAAGTAGATCGAGTTGAGACCAGCCTTGCTGCTAGATCATCTTCGCTTGCCGAGCTCAACCTTTCTATTACCTCTTGTGCGACCGAGATAGATCAGCTCAGAAGAGCACTCCGTGAAAAGGAGGAGACTTTGGATATTCTTCAGATGACGAAAGCACAGGATCAGCAAACCCACACTGCCTTATCTGATGAGTTGAAATCCTTAAAGCAGAAGCTAGTCGAGACAGAGGAGATTGCTGCGAGGACTTCAGCCACCACCGAGGAGTCCATCAAAGCTGAACTTAGGCAAGCTTATGATGAGAAGCTGTCTAAGATCAGTCAGCAGATTTTTGGTCATGGGCTTGATGTATGATTTTGTTTGCTACGTACTTTGACTTTTGATTCCTTTAGTGAAACTGGTTTTCATCTTTATCTTTATTATGATTCGTCATTCCGTTTGAAATGATTGACCATAATACTCATAGGATTTTTGGCAAACCCTCAGCTATCAACGGGTTTGATGAGCCTTTACCGACTACCGTTTGAGTCGGGCTAGCATGCGAATTGTTTAAATCCGTTCGCATGTAACGTTGCGCTCAGAGATTGAATTCTTTGAGGCTTTGTGCTATGATGTCGAATACATAGACTTCTCCATTGTTACGGGAATAGGCTACCTGGCGACACGTGTTAGGTGTTGGCTTTAGGATTTTTGGCTAACCCCCAGCCTTCAATGGATTTGATTAGCCTTTACCGACTACCGTTTCAGTCGGGCTAGCATGAGGATTGTCTAAATCCGTTCCGCACGTGACGTTAAGCTAAAAGAGTTAACTCTTTTAGTGCTACGACATTGAATACGTAGACTTCGTCTTTCTCCTGTGAAAAGACTAAACAGCAACGTGTATGAGACGTTGACTTAGGATTTTTGACAAATCCTCAGCCTTTAACGGATTTGATGTGCTCTTACCGACTACCGTTTGAGTCGGGCTTACATGCGGATTGTTTTAATCCGTTCCGCATGTGACGTTGTGCTAAAGGAATGAACTCCCTTAGACTTTTTGCTACAACTTCGAATATGTAGACTTCGCCATTATTACGGGAATAGACTACCCAGCAACGTGTATTAGATGTTGACTTATCCCTACTTAGGCTTCGGGATAAAGGTCCCCAGAGTCAGGCTCTGGTATCTTTTTCTACGGATAAAGACCAAACCGGCGACGCGTGTTAGGCGTCGGCATATCATTTCTTAGGATTCAGGATAAAATTCCCCACGCGTGTAAGGCATGGATTTTGGTGTTATTAATAACAACCTGCCACAATATTGAATATGTGGGAAAATATTCTTTTTAACGGTTAAGAACTAACCAGCGGTGCGTGTTAGGCGCAGACTTATCCTTGCTTAGGTTTTAGGATAAAATACCCTAGAATCGAACTCTGGTGTCTTTTTCAATCGGAGAAAGACTAAACCGGCAGCGCGTGTTAGGCGCAGACTTATCCCTGCTTAGGATTCGGGATAAACTTCCTCCGATGAATCCTAAATTGATAAATTTTGGAAAAAGAGTTGGTGTGGGAAAGGAAGAATTTTATATTCTATTCCCCGAGCAAGGAAGGAAGAATTTTATATTCTATTCCTTGATTCTAGAAAGGAAGAATTTTATATTCTGTTTCCGGTGCAAGAAAGAAACTAGAAGTGGGATCTCCACTCCGAGAATCCGAAAGATCTAGATAAACTTACCTTTTATAGGATTGGTTATCTGATCAAAAAATGAGTTCTTCGTTTATCGAAGTGAAATTTCAACTTCAGTTATAACCATGAGAACGTTTAACCAAAGAGAAAAGAAAGGGAGTTCTTTCGTTTATCGAAAGGGGACTCCGAACTGAAAGTGGACCTCTTGTTCATGGAAAGAGTCAAGAGGGCCAAAAGAACATTTTTTGGTGGACTCACTGTCAATTGGAATTGATCAGTGAGGGAGTTTGGTGGTGAAAATGAATTTGGGTTATCATCTAGAATATTAAGTGTAATATTCTTCAAGGAACTTCCCGATAAATGAGTTATCCTGAATGTACTAGGGATAGTACTTTTTCAAAAACTTTCTATTTATTAGCATTAATTGCCTGACACCCTCTAGAGAAATTAGGCGATAAGCGCCGTTTGAATAGACTGTGTCTATTACAAACGGTCCTTTCCACTTGGGTTCGAATTTACCTTTCTTCTTGGAATTGAGGATTATCGGTCGGCGAGTAGCGAGGAACAGATCTCCTTCCTTGAAGCTTCTTTGTCAGACCCTCTTGTTGAAAGCCCTAGATATCCTGGCTTGATAGAACTCAATGTGTTGTTGAGCTTCCAAGCGCCTTTCATCTAACCTCTCGAGTTCTTCGAGACGTTTTTGATGCTGTTCTTCGGTCGTCATCTCCATTGTGAGAGCATCCGAAGGGAGGGGATTTGAATCTCCAACGGTAGCACAGCTTCACATCCGTACACCAACGAATATGGGGTGGCTCCCGTAGGTGTGCGTATGGTGGTACGATAAGCCCAGAGCGCTTCGCCGAGTTTATCGTCCCAATCTCGCTTATTAGTCTTCACGAGCTTCGACAGGATCTTGATGATCGTCTTGTTGAAAGCCTCAGCTAATCCATTAGCAGCGGGATAATAAGCTGTTGACGAAACATCTTGAATCTTGAATTTGTCACAGAACCTGATGAAAGCGTTGCTTATGAACTGTAGACCGTTGTCATGAATGATCCGTCTCGGCACGCCGTGTCGGTATATGACATGATGCTTGATGAAGTTGATGACGTTGTTCGTCATCACTTCTTTAAGCGGAATGGCTTCAGCCCACTTTGAAAAGTAGTCCGTGATGGTGAGAATAAACCGATCGCCTTTGACTGAAGGGGGAAAGATAGGACCGACAATGTCCATACCCCATGTCTCGAATGGCCAGGATGTGGTCGACGTGTGTAACCGCTCTGGTGGTTGGTGCATATAATTCGCATGCACTTGATAGGCGTGACATTCTCGTGCATATTCGATTGCGTCATGTACCATCGTTGGACAAAAGTATCCCATTCTTCTGATTCGATCATACAGCTTGGGACCAGGCTGATGCGCACCGCATTCTCCTTCGTGTGCTTCCTTAAGAACTTCTTCTGCTTCTTCGTTCGAAAGGCATCGGAGGAGCAAATCATCATACCCCCGACGGTATAATGTACGGGTCTCGGTATTGTAGAAGAACCGTGGTGCTCTTCGGCGAATGGATTCTCTTTCTTTTACATCCTCCGGCAAAATGCCATATTGGACGTAATCAATGATGGGAAAGCGCCAATCTCGGGACTCAGCCCCGATTTGGGTTGAGTTCACCTCTTTGGCGTTTATGTTTCTATCATCCTCCTCTTCGATATCCATATCGTATATGGGTATGTAGAGTTGGTGTGATCTTACTGTGACTAGCAGTTCAGTTTTGGGCGGCTGCGCGAGTGATACTACTAGTGCTGCCAGTGCATCCGCATAAGCGTTCTGGAGACGCGGGATGTATTCAATGAAGAATTCCTCAAAAGAATCCGCCATTCTGATGGCCTCCTGGTGGTACGGGATCAGGTCTGGGTTCCTGACTTCATACTCTCCACGGACTTGGTTGACTATCAATTGAGAATCTCCAAAAGCTTCGAGATATTCGACCCCCAGCTCCTTGGCGAAACTAAGTCCAATGAGGAGTGCGTTGTACTTGGCTACATTATTGGAACATGGACCAGTCAGTGAATAAGCTCGTGGCATAACATGCTTCCCTGGGGAAACCAAGACAACTCCAACTCCGGAAGAGACTCTGGAACATCCAGGGGTTATTGCCTTATTAACTGCTCTCGAAGCACCATCAAAGTATAATTGCCATACTTGTTGGTATGATGTGGTATTAACCTCGTGGGTTTCATCTGGCAAGTCATCATATACTTCTACCGTATCTGTTGTCGGACTTGTCGCCAAAAGATCACAAATCGCTTGTCCTTTGACCGACTTCTGCTGTTTGAAATGCAAATCGTACTGGGACAAGAGGAGGGCCCACTTCGCTAGCCGCCAATTCATCGAACCCGGTTGAGTCATGAATACCCGTACCGGATTAACATTAGAAATAACGTAAATCGTCTGCCCAACCAAGTAATGTCGCATCTTCTGTACTACGAATACCAATGCGAGACATTCTTTCTCGATCATCAGATATCGAGACTCGGCGCCTATCAAGGTCCGACTTAGATAATAGACTGCCTGTTCGTGACCATTATCATCGTCTTGTGCTAATAAAGCACTTATCGAATGGTTCATCGCCTTGATGTATATCAAGAACGGTTTACCTGATTTTGGTGCGACAAGAACAGGGGGATTCGTCAGATATGTCTTGATGTCTTCGAGCGCTTTTTGGCAAGCATCGTCCCAAATAAATGACACGCCCTTCTTGTTTATCTTAGAAAATGGTTGGCACTTCCCAGAAAGATTTGAGATAAACCGTCGGATGTAAGCTAAACGCCCTTGCAATCCTCTGAGTTCTCTTAGATTCCTCGGGGGTTGCAATTCATGTATCGCTTTTACCTTGTCAGGATCGATATGTATACCTTTAGTGGTGACGACGAATCCAAGGAATTTTCCGCTGGACATTCCAAGGAAGGATTTAGTGGGGTTCATCTTCAATTGATGGCTCCGCATGAGATCGAACATCGTCCTCAAGTCCTTGATGTGATCTTCTTTGTTGCGGCTTTTTACCACTAAATCATCAACGTAGCACTCAACCGTTTTCCTGAGGTGCTTTTGGAAAATTTTAGTCATCGCTCGTTGGTATGTGGCGCCTGCGTTCTTCAGACCGAAAGGCATCACCGTGTAGCAGAAGACACCGAGGGGCGTTCTGAACGCTGTATGCTTCTCATCATCCGGGTGCATCTTGATTTGGTTATACCCCGAAAAGCCGTCCATGAAGGACATTCTCTCGAATCCGCATGTATTGTCAATAATGACATCCGTGATTGGGAGAGGAAAATCGTCTTTTGGACATGCTTCATTCAGGTTCATGAAGTCGATGCAAATCCTGATTTTGCCATTCTTTTTCATGACGGAAACGATGTTGGATAAGCAGTCTGGATGTTGTTCCTCTCGGATAAATCCTGAGTCGATCAACTTCTTAACCTCTGCCTCGATGGCTTCCATAATCTGCGGACAAAACCGTCTTTGCTGTTGTTTGACAGGTTTAGCATCCGGCTTGATGTCGAGGCGGTGCATCGCCACATTAGGGTCGAGCCCTGGCATGTCTTCGTAGTTCCAAGCGAAGACGTCGATATATTCCCTGATAAGGGCAATTAATTCCTCTTTCTCATTTGGGGGAAGACTATCGCTGATGAATATGGGCTTTGGGTTAGCGTCATCGCCCACATTAATTTGGACTATCTTGTCCTCCGTGGGGGGTTCCCTCTGTTCAAACCTATCTCCATACTGTAGGTTCAGATGATGGACCCATGGGTCTTCCCACGTTGGCATTTGCTCATCGTCTTCCATCGTAGATGGATCAGCTGAAGTCATGTTGGACATTAAGGTCTTGAATATTTCCCCCAAACTTGTGTCGGAATCCCCAGCTGAAGAATCTGGAGAGTACCCATCCTTAGCTTTGTTAGCAATTTGATCAATAATTTGCGAACCACATTCATCATCAGACGATGAAACATAGCCTAAGCCTCTTTTGTGACGGTAATAATCATCCGGTTTCCCTTTTGGTACATATGCCGCTTTAACTGGGATACGGGAACCTCGATCGAAGTATAAACCTTCTCCGAGTGTGAAATCGTATCCCTGTTTTTCCATGAGCATGCGCGCTTCCGGACTATACTTAGACAAGTGCAGACCAGATTTGTCATCATCCTCATCTTCTCTTAGGAAATAATCTGGCAACGGAAGATTTTCTCATTTACCGTAAATCACTTTTTTTGTTCCCCTATCTTGGCAGGAATAATCCAGGTTGTTCCGAAAGAATGCTGGAGACGTTTCTTCGTTACATAAGATGATCGGAGCAGCATACATAAATCAGGATTATCGTGTAATCCCTTTATCGCATCATCAAGAGACAACGAGTACTCTAAATCATCTTTTATTTCAATATTGGCAAGTTGCCAGTTACAACTGCCATCTGACGATTGTTCATCGTCAAGATTGATTACAAAGGGTACAATGTCATTTAGAACAAAACCACCATTGTAATTAAATCCAGCTTCGGAATCAGCTTCTTCTCCGCTGTCCGTGCCTTGGACCGATGGTTTAGTATCGGATTCGTTACCATAAAGGAGAGAATCAGTAAAATAATTCTCAAACCCTTTAAATGGTTGCTTATCCGCGACCACCGTCCTGACTCTCCCATCAGTGTCGACATATTTCAGACACTGATGTAGGGTGGAGGGAACTATAACGTTACTATGGATCCAAGGCCGACCCAGTAGTAAGTTATACGATGTCTCAGCATCTATCACGTAACACGTGACCTCCGTCTTCAGATCGCCCATTTGGCACTTTATTCGGATCTTCCCCAAAGGCCTTGACCCGCTGGTGTTGAATCCGTAAATGACCGTGCCTGTAGATGCCAATTTGCTGACTGAAATGCCAAGGCTATGCATTAGGCGAAGCGGCATAATGCTCACAGCGGAACCCGGATCCACTTGGATTCGGTTGACTTCGCTGGAGCCAATGTACCCGATGAAGTATAGGGGCCGATCATGGTTCGAATTCTTCGTCTGCATATCCTCTTTGGTGAAGGTGATGCAGGGAAGGTTCTTAGCCGCTACATTGCACTGTTGAGCTAACAGTTCTAGTTCTTCAGGAGCTGGCTTGATCCGCGTGAGGAACGCTTCTGAATCGGCCAAGGCCTCTTGTAAGGCTTCCCTGGTCTCCTTGGACAACCGCAGCAACTAATATAGCGTTATTCGTGCTGGAATATTGGCTAATTGAGCCATGATATCGAAGACGCGCGGAGTTTTCGAGCTCTCCGGTTTATCACTTCTAATCGGACGATTGAAACGAGACTGCTTCGGATTCTGAACCTCCTGGGGTCTCTTTTCCTTCTGCTGATCCGTCGGCTGTCGTCGAGCATCCTCAGCCAGTTTAGGAGCTGCAATCACTCCCAGCTCTGTTAGAGTCTTGGCTGGTCCCCGTTTAGCCACCCCCTGCTCAGGTAACTGGTTACTGGGCGATGGATAGTTGTAGTGATACTCGTTTCTGCTCCGGGTCGCAAAGACTTCTTGTTCTTCTTCAGAGAGCGGGAAGGTAAGAGCTTCATCGCCATCCTCTTCGAAGATTGCGGAAGTAGCGTTGCAAGCTTTGCCTTTGCCCTTTCTTTTCGAGGAGGTCGCCCACTGCTCATCTTCAATGAGATCCGGATGAACCCAGAGGATTTCGCCGTTCGGGGCTGTGTGTGTTACAAGTCCCTTTTGGCGCTGTCCATGTGGGTCATCATTCACCATCTTCATCCCCACTTTAGTGACATGCTTCGACTCGAACCATGTCATGGGCACCGATCCAAAGCTGATCGACACTGCGTTTGCTCCCACATTCTTGGCCGGCTTCGGGGTTATGACCCCTACGTCAATCAACGCCTGGATCTTGTCCTTGAGGTGGTAGCATGACTTCGTAGAGTGATGGACCGCTCTGTGATATGCGCAATACTTCGGATCCGTCACCTTGCTGGCCCCTTCTTGATCTACAATCGCTGGCAGCTGGATTTTGTTGTTCTCCAACAAATACTTGAAGATGGCGGGTACCTCGTCATCTTTGAAGGAGTACACTTTAGGAAACCTCGGCTCTGAAGATTTCTGCTTCTGAGGCCGTTGCTGCCAACGCGACTGCGATTGTTGTGGCGCTCGCTGTTGCGACTGCTGCTGAGACTGCAGTTGGAAAGTTTGATTAGCATCAACTGCGTTAGCATGTGCCTTACCCTTCCCCTTCGGGATGAAGTTCTTCTTCGGAGGATTTGTTGCCGGTTGGCCTCTCTCCGCCTTCTTTCTCCTGAGGAATCGTTCAGCCTGCTCCCCTCGGACTTTCAGATCCTTCCATGTCTTGGATGGTGCTGTGCCCATTGCCTCCAACACATCCAGCGAAAGGTTGTTATGGCAGGTCTGGAGGATGAATTCCTCAGTGATCGGGTCCCGGCAATTCATCGCTTTGTTCCGGAACCTTTTGACGAAGGTATCGACTAACTCCCCTGTTAGACCCTAGAGGGGGGTGATTAGGGTCTTATGCTAATCTAATCCGATTAAATGCCAATTAAAATTAATTAACAAGTGTATTCTTGCAAGGTAGATATACAAAGAGATATGTGCAAGAATATGCAATATACACAAGGTGATATATCCTATATGATAGAAATATGTGCAAGGATATATATAAACCAACACAAGATGATATATCCTACCAAAGAGATATTCAATATGATATATGCAAGGATATGTCAACTAACACAAGGGTAAACAATATGAACTAGATAGTGGATCATATAAATAATGAGCTAATGACAATGGCGATAAGAAACATAAACACAAGTATAAATAAACGCCAAAGCACACTCAAACACACAATATGATCACGGAGTTCGGACCTTCCGTCCTACGTCTCCGCTCCCCACTCCCGGGGAGAAATCCACTATCACAACCCGGTTTGGAAGCCGGAACTTCTACACACCTCACAGTGTCGGTTTTCAACGCTCACCGAACAACGTCACTCCTCACAATTTTCTTCACGGAGTTCAGTCCCCTCGACCTACGTCTCCGTTCCTCTCCTCTAGGAACTACACACTCGGTTTTCTAGCTCACCGAAAACTTTACAATCTCACAAAGTAACAAATATGAATTTGTTCTCTACAATAGATGAGAACACAATTAAAGAACAACTCAATGTTACAATCACTCACCACCCAACTATACTATGTATGTAAATACTAAAAGCTCAATGTGGGTGTGTGTAACAATGAGTAAATAAAATCAATTCAACTAAACTCAAATATAAAATCTAGCTTAAGAGCAATGATAATCAAACAGTTATATAAGTATAAAGCTAGAGTTTGAGTTTAGAAAAACTTCTCTAAAACACAAAGAAGATGATGAAGAAGATTGAGAAAGAATCCCCCAATCTGCAGTAAAGCTTCCTCCTTTGTAAACAAAACCCAAACACACTTAAACCAAACTAAAACTGTTTAAACCCTTGTTTAATACTTGGTTTAAAAACTTTTTGATTAACTCTTGAAAAGACATCAGCAATGGGTATTTATACCCTTCAAAGCCTCAGCCAAAAAACCAAAGTCAAATGACAGAAGAAGCCCCAAACAACGGTCAAAAAACTAGCCGTTAGCAGCTGAGAAAGCGTCAGTCGGTCGACCGGAAAAGTCGTCGGTCGACCGAAAATTTCATCGGTCGACCGGACCGGTCGACCGACAGCTTTCTGTCAGCCCAGTGAGTTTTTGACCTCAGGTTCGGTCGACCGGTGCGGTCGACCGATTTCTGACATTCCAGAAAACTAAAACCTGTTTTGCTGATTTTGAAACCCTGTTTAAAAATATCAAATAAATTCCAAAAAATGTAAAACTTTAGGGAATGATTGTAGACATGATAATAAACATGCTACAATGACTGGTTTCGAAAAAGGACTTCCCAAATGAAAGATATCATCATTTTGCAAATATGTTCAAAAACATGAAAACATGGAAATTGATATTTGATATTTTGACTCAAACAACATTTTGAAACCTTATGAAATGTTGTTATAGACTTAGTAAAACATGTATAAACTAATATTGAAGTCTATGAACTAATAAGACAATATTTTCACAAAATTGCATATTTTATGCAATGTTATCAAAAACATAATAGAGTATGAAACATATAAATATATATATATATGAATGTAAATTTGTTTCATATCTATATAGCTAAACCAAAACACAATAATAAATATGAAATGTGTAATCTCATATTTATGAACATGAAAACTCAAAAAACTATGTATGTATATATATAACTATATATATGCATAGAAACCAAAAACTTATGTATATATATATAACTATATATATATATGAAGAAACCAATAAAATGTGTGTGTATAATATTGAGCTTAAAGTACTAACACACATAATATAAAACCTAAACTAATGTTACCCAAGCAATCTTGATCTTCATTGTAGCTCAACTTGGTACACGTGCGGATGAAGCTTGAACTGGATCTTTAACATGAATTGCAAGGCTTCAACCACTACTCCGCCAACCTCCATTAGATATGATCGTGAATGCGTAATTCCATCCATCCTCCAACAACGTTGTTTGTCTACAAAACATAGAAATGTACAAATACTAGACAAACAACATTAGTAGTAAATTGTTTGTTAAACATCATCAAAACAAGAAGGCCAACATCCCCATCCTTCTGCTTCTCATCGAGCAACGATCCGATAGAGATCTCGGTGTCGTCGTCGAAGAAATTTGTGAGGAACTTAGTCTCCATGTCGTCCCAGCTGTTTATGCTACCTGGCTTGAGGCGGCGATACTAATCGAAGGCGGCTCCGCGAAGAGTGCCAACGAATGACCGCACCATTAGAGGCTCATTACCAGAGATTATCCCCAAGTGCGATTTGAAATAAATCAAATGCTGAGTGGGTGAACCCATCCCATTAAACGGCGTGAAGTTAATTAGACTGAACTTCGCCGGATATGGGATTGATTCCCACTCTCTTAGGTATGGACAAGGAATGCCCGTCTTTTTCATCTCTTGAGCGAAAATCAATGTGTTGATTTTGCTCT
The DNA here is from genome assembly GCA_022839385.1 of Asparagus kiusianus. Lineage (NCBI taxonomy): Eukaryota > Viridiplantae > Streptophyta > Magnoliopsida > Asparagales > Asparagaceae > Asparagus > Asparagus kiusianus. The sequence continues at coordinate 192,496 of BQKN01058895.1, read as the reverse complement.
CGAGGTTTTTAATTTTTAGGCTTTCACCTGTGTCTTCGCTAGCATTTTCGTTCCCACCCCTTGCGTTGACGGGAGGATTATTGGTATTATGAGCTCTATTTGTATCCTCATCTTCCTGATGAACTTGGTCATGACGACTTGGTTCGCCTTGCTGGTTCGTCAGTGCTCGGATTTGTTGATCATGCATCTCTCTCATGTTCTGCATGGCCATTTGCATTTCAAACCTGAAGCTTTCCTGTTGTTTGGCCATGGCTTCTTCGAGCATCTTGGCCACTTGCTCCGCGCTTATCATGAATGACTCGCGGGGTTGTCCCTCACTGGACACGGTATTGTCAGACGCAACTGCTGAGCCGGCATCTGGTTCTTCATCTCCCGAAGGTACTCTTGTCCGAACCCTACCATATGTTGCACGAATGATAGCTCCGGACTAAAGACGAGTTACACGTCGGGGTACCTCTGGAATCGCCTCGGGGTTATCCTGAGTCGATGTTCCTTTGCTGGTCATGTTGGCGGTGACCCTTGAATGTTCACCGTCTTCGACCATCATTCTTCTTCGTCAGAAACGCCTATGCCTTGGTTTTGGCGTTCCAGTGCTGAGCCTTTCGAAAACCGAAACTCTTTCGGGGACCGTCTTGATGTAGTTACACTCAGACAATACCGCTCGAATGAGTTTGGAACAAGGACATTGAGTCTCTAGTCTTTGAGGGCTCCCCTTCCTGGTTTTCCTCGTGCTCCCATCACAATAGTACAACTCGTCGGCTTGACGATCGGAGTAACCTATCGTGTGTTGACACGACTTCTCAGGTATAACGTCCTCGTCATCAGACGAGAATGTTTCCTTCTGAGGGTGACTTGCCTTCTTTGGGCTTTCGAGAGTCACACGCCTCGACATACGCCTTTGTGGGCGCGAATTTTCAGCGGGCTCCTGCACTTCAATGCGCAGCGTAGTGCGCTTGGTTGCCATGATTTCTTTGTCATGCTGAAGGTTGCGGCGACCCCCAGCATGTTGGCTTGTTCGAGTTTTCTTCATTGGCCCCAAACACTCTTGAACTGGAATTTTGCCTCGTTCCTTGAGAAGTGGACCGAGGCGCTCCAAAACCGACTTCCTTTTCTGGGACAGTCCTGTGGGATCTCCCGGAGTAGTTGTGGAAGTCATTAGCGGTTTGGATTGACTCGCCGAAAGCTGTACTTTCGACGGTTGCGGTTGTTGCTCTCTGGTCTGAACCGCCATTTCAGACTTCGGCCTCCAAACCTTGCGTATTGATGGTGGCTTCTTGGCCACCTCATGCTGCAGCTTTCGACGGGCTTTTTCAGCTTTAGCCCGTGCCTGCGCTGATAATGCACGGCGCTTACGGATGCGCTCCTCCAGCGTCGAGCGGTTCCGTTTGACACGGACCCACTCCATCGTTGGCGGCTTGGAGGAATCACCATTCATTAACTGTTGAGGCTGCTTGCCTCTTTTGCTCTTCAGATCCGTATTGTAGCGGACCCCGTCAACAGACTCCATGGCCTTTGCGAATTGTTTCGTAAGGCGTTGATGCTGCCTTTGGCGAGCTCTCTTAGAGAGAGTCACCACGCCTTCAATGGCGTATTTGACCTGCTTGGAGGCCGGTGGAGCTTCACCCGATGCAACTTCGGCACCCATTGAGGTGAAGTCATCGTTGGTAGCTTCAACTTCTTCGCACCAACGAACTTTTCTCCTGGAGGAGAACTTCTTGGATTTCTTGGACTTGTAGGGGGAGGTTGATCCAGACGAGGACACGTACTCCTCGTATTTCTGCTGGTCGAACTCGTATTCGACCTCCTCCACGACCGGGATCGAGATCCGCGGCTGCGACGCTCCGCTCTCGGCAGCGAGATCGGCGGCTCCCACTGTGGTCGCCAGATTGTTCGCGGGAAAAATAGTTGCTTTCTTCATTACTGATTCCATTGTCATCTTAAATAACAACTTTTTGAGTTACAAAGATCCGGTCTTTTTATAAGATCCGGTTACAATGAAAATCAAAACAAAGAGATAAAAAATTACAACTTTTCTCTTGTTTACCGAACAAATCACGAGCTCCTGTTTTGTGGTCCCTCGCTTGCGTGGGTTGTTTGCCTGCGCCGATGGTTGATTCGTTGACCACTGCACGATCTAGATCCAGACAGATCTACGCAGTATGACGGGTATTATTTCACCAAGGAAATAATAGCCGGAGGGATTATTTCACCAAGGAAACAATCGCTCGAATCTCGGGATCAAAGACCAAGCTTTGATCTGGAGTATAGCAACGTAGATCTGAGATCCGGTCCTCTCGAACTCCTGCCTTTTGTGATGCGGATGCTCGCCAAGAACCAGATCTGAACGTCCAAGTCTTCAAGTCTTCAAAAACTCAAGAACAAGGTCTCAATCCGGCAGAATTTCGGCTCTCCAAAAAGTCCTCCAAAAAGTGAACCCAAGCCCCCTATTTATAGGCAACCAGATCTGTACCTTTGGCATAGATCTGGGCCGACCACCTCAGGGTGGCTCGGCTTTGGCAGAGCCACCTTGAGGTGGCTCGGTTTTGGCCGAGCCCCTCTAGGTACTGTTTTCCGTCGTTTCCCGTTTTCCGGTTCTGTATTTGATTTATCCGGACCTTGATTTGACAGTCTGGATCTTCATTTGGTAGTAAATCCGCCTTGGTGTTTGAGTTCGAATCCGTTTTATTGTTAGACGACTCGTTGACTTCCCGAACCGTTGGATTGATTCTGCACGCGAATGCATTCCGTTGCTCGCGTGCAATTCGTTGACCTCGTCGCCTCGTCACTCGATGGTTCGTTAGTTTGTCGAATCACCGTGTCGAGCGGTGCTAAGGGACCTATAGGCAATTTTATACGCCTACATGTGTGTGTGTGTGTGTGTGTGTGTGTGTGTGTGTGTGTGTGTGTATATATATATATATATATATATATATATATATATGCAAACCCGAAATAAACTCGTTTGACCCGAACCAGGAAACCTAGTTTGACTAGGAAAATACCTTTGGTATTTTAGCTGTAACTTTTTCATACGACCTCAAAATGAGGTGATTTAATATTTGTTAGAAAACTACTGAAGAGACCTGCAACTTTAGTCTTTTGAGTTTTTTTAGATTCAAAATGTATCAGTGTGTAAAATATATAAACTCTTAACTGGTCATACGATTTGAAAATTTTGAGTTGTTGCCGGACATAGCCCCGATATCCCGAGCATCCTATCGTATGGCACCTGTTGAGATAAGGAAGCTATAAACCTAGTTGGATGAGTTATTAACCCAGAGCTTTATTCATCAGAGTCATTCTCCAAGGAGAGCGCCAGTCCTTTTCGTGAAGAAGGATGGTAGTATGCGATTGTGTATCGATTACCATGAGTTGAACAAAATCACTATCAGAACAGGTATCCATTACCAAAGATTGATGACTTGTTTGACCATCTATGGGGAACATAGCATTTCTCAAAGACTGATCTTTGTTTTGGTTATTTTTTTGACTTCGAGAGATGGATATTCCCAAAATCGACTTTCTAACTCGATATGGGTCCTTCGAGTTTCTTGTCATGTCATGTGGGCTAACCAATGCACCTGCGGTATTCATCAATGATATCCTTGTCTATTCAAGAGCAGAGGTAGAGCATGAACAATATTTACGTTTGGCATTCCAGACCTTGCGGGAGCATCAGTTGTATGCTAAATTCAGCAAATACGAGTTTTGACTATCCCGAGCAGTGATAGAACGTTTGTTGTCTATACGGATGCGTCATTAGCGGGTTTAGGAGATGTTTTAATGCAGACATAGAGAATAATAGTTTATGCTTCTAGACAATTGAGGACGCATCAGCAAAACTATCCCATGCATGACTTGGAAGTAGTAGCAGTATTCTTCGCATTGAAGAAATATGGGTACTATCTGTATGAAGTACAGTTTGAGCTATTCACAGACCATAAAGTTTGAAGTATCTATTTTTTCAGAAGAAGCTCAACCAGAGGTAGCTGTTCGCGGGAAAAATTGTTTTCATTGATGTCATTATTTTCTTGAGCAACAGTTTATCGGTTACAAAAGATCCGGTCTTTTTATAAGATCTGGTTACAACAAAATCAAAGAAAAATCTTAAAAGATTACAACTTTCCTTTTCTGGAACAAATCGCAAGATCCTGTTTTACGGTCTCTTGCTTGTGTGGGTTCTTTGCCTGCGCCGGGGTTAATCCGTAGACCACCGCATGATCTTGATCCAGTCAGATCTACACGGTATGATGGGTGTTATTTCACGAAGGAAATAACAGCCGAGGGGATTATTTCACCAAGGAAATAATAGCCCTAAGTAATCGAGATCGACCAAGCGAAATCGATACTCTTCTCGGGATCAAAAACCAAGTTTTGATACGGAGGATGACCGTGTAGATCTCAGATCTGATCTCTCTCGAACTCCTGCCTTATTTGGTGTGGATGATTGCCAAGAACTAGATCTGAAAAGTTCGAGTCTTCAAAGCTCCAAAGCTCCAACCTTTTTTAGTCTTGAGCCTTTAATCCAGCAGAGTTTCCCCTCAAAAGTTCTCCTCAAAGTCCGACCTTTAGCCTTCAACCTCTCAAAAGTCCAACTTCCAAAACAATGAGCCTAGGGGTCTATTTATAGGCTCTTCAAACCAGATCGGGGCTTAGATCTGGGCCCAAATCTGATGGCTCGGCCAGGTGGCTCGGCCAAGTGGCTCGGCCACCTAGGTGGCTCAACCACCGAGCCACCTAGAGGCCGGGGCCGCCCCACTACTTAGTGGCTCGGCCACCGAGCCACCTAGGAGTGGCTCGGTTTTGGCCGAGCCCTCCAGGTGTTTTCCTCTTCGCCCGTTTTTTGGTTTCGCGGTTTATCCGAACTTCATTGTTGATCTGGACTCTGATTTGATAGTTCGGATCCTGATTTGGCAGTAAATCCGCTTCGGTGTTCGAGTTTGAGTTCGGATCCGATCTTGATTTGATCTTGATTCATTCGAGTCCGCTCTCGATCTTGTTTGATGTGGTGGACTCTATGGTTGGATGACTCATTGATTCATCGACCCGTTAGCTTGATTGGACACGCGATTGGATGTATTCCGTTGTTTGCGTGCGGTTCGTTAACCTCGTCGCCTCGTTAATCCGCTTCATCGCGTCTCACTTGGCTTCAGTGTTGTGGTCTAACGAACATGCTTGGATATATTGCTCGATGGTTCATTGGTTTTTCGAATCACCGTGCCGAGCTGTGTTTAGGGATCTTTAGGAAATTTTATACGCCTACAGATACCCCCTCCAAAGTATTTCAGCCTCGTTCCTTTATGGAAGAGTCTGGAACACTTTGGATATGATTGTCCCAACCTTCAATCGGTATGACGGGACTTTGGAATGGCTTCCATTCTTGATTCCTTCAATCATCCAGGCTATTCGGTGCTTTGCCGAATGTCCGTAAGGGTTCCGGTGCTGCATTTATTTTCTGACCGTTGTCGGAATTTTGAATTTGAAGTCAATTCCTGATTTTCTGATCTTTAGCTCGTGTTTGTTGTTTCAACATGGAACTGACCATCGATTGTTGGCGTTGGGTCTTCATTTGCAATGCGTTGTCCGGCGTTTGAGCTTCATTGTGATGCGTTGTCCGGTGTTTGACACAGTTTATACTCGTACGTCTGCTGGAGTCTATACCGTTTAAGCTCTTAAGGAATTGGAGCGTGGCGGTCTCAAATTTGGGGCTGCAGGACCAACTATTACAGTTGTTTTGTCTGCATATATGGATCTTTATCTCGAAGTTGTTGGATGCCCAAGTCACGAGACCAACTCATAAAGTTGATGCATCAATGACTCGCATTTATAAAATTTTTAGCAAATTCTCAGCCATCAACAAGTTTGATGAGCCTTTACCGAGTACCGTTTGAGTCGGGCTAGCATGCAGATTGTTTAAATCCGTTCCATGTGTAACGTTGTGCTAAGAGAGTGAATTCTCTGAGACTTTGTACTATGATGTCGAATACATAGGCTTTACTAGTTGTTACGGGAATAGGCTACCCGACAACGCGTGTTAGGCATTGACTTTAGGATTTTTAGCTAACCCTCAGCCTTCAACGGATTTGATTAGCCTTTACCAACTACCGTTTGAGTCGGACTAGCATGTGTATTGTCTAAATCCGTTCCGCATGTGACGTTGTGCTAATGGAATGAACTCCCTTAGACTTGCTGCTACGACTTCGAATACGTAGACTTCGCCATTGTTACGGGAATAGGCTACCCGGCAACGTGTATTAGACGCTGACTTATCCTTACTTAGGCTTCGGGATAAAGGTCCCCATAATCAGGTTCTGGTGTCTTCTTGGCTAGCAAAAGACTAATCCGGTGACGCGTGTTAGGCGTCGGCATATCCTTTCTTAGGATTCAGGATGAAATTCCCCATGCGTGTAAGGCATGGATTTTGGTGTTATTAATAACAATCTGCCACAATATTGAATATATGGGCGGGTGTTCTTTTTAACGGTTAAGAACTAACCGACAGCGCGGGTTAGGCGCAGACTTATCCCTGCTTAGGTTTCAGGATAGGATACCCCAGAATCGAACTCTGGTGTCCTTTTCTACGGAAAGAGATTAAACCGGCAACGCGTGTTAGGCGTTGACTTATCCCTGCTTAGGATTCGGGATAAAATTCCCCGTGCGTATGACGCACGGATTTTAGAAGTTTGAAAAAGTGGTGTCTTCTCTTTGGGTAAAGACAAACCCGATACGGGAGAGGAAGAATTTTATATTCTATCTCCCAAAGCTGAAGAGGAAGAATTTTATATTCTATCTCCAGTTGGAAAGGAGACTCGAGGTGGGATCTCCACCCCCAGAATCCGGAAAGATGAAACTAAGAGTGGGATCTCCACTCCGAGTATCGAAAAGATTCGGATAACCCTAACCGTCGGAAGGTTTGATTACCGAACTAAAGATGAATCTCTCATTTATCGAGAGTGAATTGTGGTTTTGGTCCTAACTGTAGGAAGGTTTGACCAAGCGGGAGTTTGAGATGACCCTAACTATAGTAAGGTTTGATCACTCGATTTGAAAGTGGACCTCTCGTTCATTTGAGGAATCGAGAGGGGATTTTGGTTTTGGTCCTAACTGTAGGAAGGTTTGACCTTATAGCAAAGGGAGTGGAATACAAGTAGCAGTAGAAATACTGGTTTGTACTAGCCACTCGATGAAGGGTTAAGTAATCAGGACTTAACACGTCAAGCTTTGGAAGTTGCCATGAATTGGCGGACAGAAAATTTAGTGGACCCATCGTCAATTGACTTGATCAGTGGGGGATTTTTGTGAGGAAATATTAATCTGTCGAAAGGATCGAATCTCGTCTCAACAAGATAATTCATGAGAATTAGTGAATTTGATAACAATAATGGAAAACATTCCGACATTTAGAGTTTAAATGTGGATGTTTTACTTATCACTTTTATAGTGATTGGGTTATCCCTAAGAATATCACCCGTGGTATTCTTTCGGGAACTTCCCGATACATGAATAATCCACCCCCAGTTTCCCTTGTGGAACTGGGTCCGACATTGTACTCAGTTACATGACCGGGTTATCCTTAAGAATATTACATATAAAAATTCTCCAGGAACTTCTCATGAAAGAAATGAAACAGTTTAGACTTATATACATGTTGGAGTATCAGGGAGCAGTTTAACCTCTTATACCGATCGGAGGATTGAGAAGTAGTTTATACTCGTATACTCTTCGGAGTGTTAAGAAACAGTTTATACTCTTATACCTGTCGGAGTCTCAAGAAGCAGTTTATACTCTTATACTTATCGGAGTCTCAAGAAGCAGTTTATACTCTTATACTTGTCGGAGTCTCAAGAAGCAGTTTATACTCTTATACTTGTCGGAGTCTAAAGAAGCAGTTTATACTCTTATACTTGTCAGAGTCTCAAGAAGCAGTTTATACTCTTATACTTGTCGGAGTCTTCATTCGACTTAATTGAGCGATATAACGCCGGCTTCAACCAAGGTTTGGATGCTATTCTTGAGAGTAAAGCAGGCCTTTGTGGGATGAAGAATCCTTCTGTGGTACGCGCAGTACTTCGGATCCACAGTATCGTCAGCTTCCTCTTGATTCGTGATTGGTGGCAGCTTGATCTTGTTATTTTCAAGAAGGGATTCGAAGATGGCTGGAACATCTTCGTCCTTGAAGGAGTACTCTTTTTGGAGCCTCTGATCCGAAGTCTTCTGCTGTCTCCGGGGCTGCTGTTGTGATGTTTGATTAGCATCAACAGTAGCTGTAGGTGCCTTGCCCTTACCACGTGAGGCGAAATTCGAGTTCGGAGGATTAGTCGTCGATTGGCTCCTCTCGGCCTTCTTCCTTCGAAGGAAGCGTTCGGCTTGTTCACAGCGCACCTTCAAGTCTTTCCATGTTTTGGACGGTGCTGTCCTCATTGCTTCCAACACGTCCAATGCGAGATTGTTGTGGCAAGTCTGGAGAATGAACTCCTCAGTGATCAGGTCCCGACAGTTCATCGCCTTGTTCCGGAACCTTTTGACGAAGGTATCAACTAATTCCCCGTCTTTCTGTTTCTCGTCAAGCAACGACCCGATGGATATCTCGGTGTCGTCGATGAAGAAGTTGGTGAGGAATTTAGTCTCCATGTTGTCCCAGCTATTCACACTTCCTGGCTTGAGGCGGCGATACCAATCGAAGGCGGCTCCACGAAGAGTGCCAACGAAGGACCGTACCATCAGAGGCTCATTACCAGAGATAACCCCTAGGTGTGATTTAAAGTAAATCAAATGCTGGGTGGGTGAACCCTCCCCATCAAACGGTGTGAAGTTAATTAGATTGAACTTCGCCGGATACGGGATTGATTCCCATTCTCTTGGGTATGGATAAGGAATGCCCGTCTTCTTCATCTCTTGAGCGGAAATCAACATATTGATTTTGCTCTCGAGGTTTTTAATCTTCAAACTTTCACCTGTATTTTCGTTAGCACGATTCTGAGGTGGAAGTGTGGCGTTATGACTAGCATTCTTGATACCACCCCCTGCATTGACGGGAGGATTATTGGCATTATGAGCTTCATTCGCACCTGTGTCCTCATCTTCTTGATTAACCTGTTTACGACGACTTGGTTCGCCTTGCTGGTTTGTCAGTGCTTGGATTTGTTGGTCATGCATTTCTCTCATATTCTACATGGCCATCTGCATTTCGAACCTGAAGCTCTCCTGTTGTTTAGCCATGGCTTCTTCGAGCATCTTGGCCACTTGTTTAGTACTTATCATAAGTGACTCGCGGGGTTGTCCCTCGCTGGATATTGTATTATCTGATGCGACCGCAGAGCAGGCATCCGATTCTTCATCTTCTGAAGGTAATCTTGTCCGAACCCTACCATAAGTTGCTCGTATGATGGCTCCAGACTGCAGACGGGTTACACATCGTGGTGCTTCCGGCATCGACTCGGGATTATTATGTCTTGATGTACCTTTGCTGGTCATATTAGTGGTGACCCTCGGAAATTCTCCATCTTCAACTACCGTTCTTATTTGTCGGACACGCCTAGGCCTTGGTTTTGGCGTTTCGGTACTAGCCTTTCGAAAACCAAAATCCTTTCGGGGACTGTCTTGATGCAGTTGCACTCAGACAATACTGCCCGAATGAGTTTGGAACAGGGGCATTGAGTCTTTAGTTCTCGAGGACTCCTTTTTCTGGTTTTACTCGTACCTCCAACATGATAGTACAACTCGTCGGTTTGAAGGTCGGAGTAACCTATCGTGTGTTGGCACGACTTCTCAGGTATAACGCTATTGTCATCAGACGACAATGTTTCCTTCTGAGGGTGAACTGCCTTCTTTGGGCTTTCAAGAGTCACGCGCCTCGAAACATGCCTTTGTGGGCGTGAGTTCTCAGCGGGCTCCTGGACTTTAATGCGCAAATTGGTGCTCGTAGCTGCCATGAACTCCTTGTCATGTTGAGGGTGGCGGCGACTCCCAGCATGTTGAGTCGTTCGGGGCTTCTTTATCGGACCCAAACGTTCTTGAACTGGAGTTTTGCATCCCTCATCGGGAAGTGGACTGAGGTGCTCCAAAACTGACCTCCTTCTTCAGGATGGTCCTGCGCGATCTCCCAGAGCAGCTATGGGAATTATCGGCGATTTAGGTTGGTTCGCCGGAGGTTGAACTTTTGCTGAAGGCTACAGTGGTTGCTCTTTAGCCTGAATCGCCGCTTCAGACTTTGGCCTCCATACTTGGCGGGTTGGTGGCGGCTTCTTGGCCACTTCCTTCTGTAGTCTTCTGCGGGCTTCTTGGACTTGAGCCCATGCCTGCGCTGACAGTACGCGGCGATTGCGAATACGCTCCTCAAGTGTCGAACGATTCCGTTTGACACGGATCCATTCATTCGTTGGCGGCTTGGAGGAGCTGTCATTCATTGGTTGTTGACGCTGTTTGTCTCTCCTGTTCCTCAGATCCGCGTTATAGCGGATTCCGTCAGTGGACTCTATTGCCTTTGCGAATTGCCACGCCAAGCGTTAACGTCGCCTCTGGAGGGCTCTCTTTAAAAGAGTCACTACGCCCTCGACGACGGAGGAGTTGGCTAGGACAGGTTTGACCTGGTTGGAGGTTAGTGAAACTTTACCCGATGCAACTTTGGCATTAATCGGGGTGAGCTCTTCGTTGGTATTCTCCACTTCTTCATACCAACGGACTTTTCTCCTAGAGGAGAACTTCGGAGACTTCTTGGACTTGCGGGGGGAGGTGGATCCGGACGAGGATGATAGATACTCTTAGAACTTTTGTTGGTCGAATTCATACTCGACCTCCTCCTCGACCGGGATCAAGATCCGCGGCTGCGACGCAACGATCTCGGCAGCGAGATCGGCGGCTCCCACTGTGGTCGCCAGATTGTTCGCGGAAAAAATTGTTTTCATTGATGTCATTGTTTTCTTGAGCAACAGTTTATCGGTTACAAAAGATCTGGTCTTTTTATAAGATCCGGTTACAACAAAATCAAAGAAAAATCTTAAAAGATTACAACTTTTCTTTTCTGGAACAAATCGCAAGATCCTGTTTTGCGGTCTCTTGCTTGTGTGGGTTCTTTGCCTGCGCCGGGGTTAATCAGCGGACCACCGCGTGATCTTGATCCGGTCGGATCTACACGGTATTGTTAGACCTTAGAGGGGGGGTGATTAGGGTCTTATGCTAATCTAATCCGATTTAAATGCCAATTAAAATTACTTAACAAAAATATTCTTGCAAGATAGATATACGAGAGATATAAGCAAGAATAAGCAATATACACAAGGTGATATATCCTATATGATAGAAATATATGCAAGGATATATAAACAATAAGATATATCCTAACAAAGAGATATAGACAATGTATATGGAAGGATATAAAACTAACACAAGGGGTAAACAATATGAACTAGATAGTGGATCATATAAATAATGAGCTAATGACAATGGCGATAAGAAATATAAACACAAGTATAAATAAACGCCAAAGCACACTCAAACACAAGATATAATCACGGAGTTCGGACCTTCCGTCCTACTTCTCCGCTCCCCACTCCCGGGGAGAAATCCACTAACACAATCCGGTTTGGAAGCCGGAACTTCTTCTACACACTCGGTTTACAAGTTCACCGAAAACTCTCACACAACAAATACTATGCAATCACACTCTACACCCACTAATGTTGGACCTAGCCGTGTATCCCTCAAGTGCTCGGTTACAACCTCTCTTTAGGCACGTCAACCGACGCCACTCCTCTTGGGACGATCCCCGACTCACACCACACACTCCTCACTCGGTGTACAAGTGTATTACAAAGTGATTCTCACAATAAGCATAAATATAACAAATGATTGTTCTCAAAACAAGGTGAGAACTCAATTAAGCACAACTCTAAGTCACAAATCCCACAACCCAAAATATACTATGAATGTAAATACTATAAGCTCAATAGGTTGTGTGTGAACAAAGAGATAAAACAATATAAACTCAATATTAAATCTAGCTTATGAAATTAAGAACAAAACTTATAAAATGCTAGAATTGAGTTTAAGGAAACTTCTCTATAGATGACAAGAGATGGAGGGAGAATAGTTGGAAGCTCAAACTTCAATAGATGATCTCCTCAAGCTCTTGTGGAATTGATTCACAAAATCGAAAACACTCAATGCTTAAAAGCTTATAAACACACTTTAAACAAACTTAAACCCTTGATTAAAACTTTCTTAAACTTGTTTTTTAAAACTCTCTTGAATAACCTAAAAAGACATCAGCAATGGGGTATATATACCCACTCAAAGCTCAGCCAAAGCCCCCAAGCCAAATGACAAAACAGCCCCCAGAGAAACAGCTCAGAAATAGCCGTTAGTAGCTAACGGCTATGTTGTCGGTCGACCGGAATTTTCGTCGGTCGACCGGCAGAGAGCAAAAACACGAAGAAGGGTTCTGGACCTTCGTCAGTCGATCGGTACGGTCGACCGATTGAGCTTTCGGTCGACCGGACCGGTCGACCGATAGACTCTCTGTCGCCCAGTGAGAAATGAACATATGAGCGGTCGACCGGATCGGTCGACCGAAAACTGATATGTAGAAAATCTGATTTGCTGATTTTAAAATGCTGTTTAAAAATATCAAATAAATTCCAAAAAATGTAAAACTTTGGGGAATGATTGTAGACATGATAATAAACATGCTACAACGACTGGTTTTAAAAAAGGACTTCCCAAATGAAAAATATCATCATTTTGCAAATATGTTCAAAAACATGAAAACCTGGAAATTGATATTTTGATATTTGACTCAAACAACATTTTGAAACCTTATGAAATAATTGTATAGACTTGATAAAAGATATAACATGTTGTTATGAAGTCTATAACCTAGAAATACAATATTTTCATAAGATTGCATATTCTATGCAATATATTCAAAACACTAAGTATGATTTCATTAAATATAAGCTTGTTAAAGATGAAATCATATATGGGCATATAAACATGAAAACTCAAAACTATGTATGTATATATATAACTATATATATGCATAGAAACCAAAACTTATGTATATATATATTACTATATATATGTACAAAGAAACCAATAAATGTGTGTGTATAGATATTGAGCTTAACGTACTTAACACACATAATATAAATCCTAAACTAAATTACCCAAGCTTGATCTTGATCTTCATTGAGCTCAACTTGGTACACGTTACGGATGAAGCTAAACTTGGATCTTGAACTTGAATTGTACGATGCTTCACTCTACAATTCCGCCAACCTCCTCTTGATATGATCGTGTAGGCTTAATCCATCCACCCTCCAACAACGTTGTTTGTCTATAACAAATAAGAAAACACGAATACTAGACAAACAACATTAGATGTAAATTGTTTGTTAAACATCATCAAAATAAGAAGGCCAACAGGTATGACAAGTGTTATTTCACGAAGGAAATAACAACCGAGGGGATTATTTCACCAAGGAAATAATAACCCTAAGTAATCGAGATCGACCAAGCGAAATCGATACTCTTCTCGCGATCAAAAACCAAGTTTTGATCCGGAGGATGACCGTGTAGATCTCAGATCTGATCTCTCTCGAACTCCTACCTTATTTGGCGTGGATGATCGCCAAGAACCAGATCTGAAAAGTCCGAGTCTTCAAAGCTCCAAAGCTCCAACCTTTTTTAGTCTTGAGCCTTTAATCCAGCAGAGTTTCCCCTCAAAAGTTCTCCTAAAAGTCCGACCTTTAGCCTTCAACCTCTCAAAAGTCCAACCTCCAAAACAATGAGCCTAGGGGTATATTTATAGGCTCTTCAAACCAGATCTGGGCTCAGATCTGGGCCCAGATCTGGTGGCTCGGCCAGGTGGCTCGGCCACCTAGGAGGCTCGGCCAAGTGGCTCGGCCACCGAGCCACCTAGAAGGTGGCTCGGCTGGCCACCTAGGTGGTTCGGCCACTGAGCCACCTAGAAGGTGGCTCGGCCACCGAGCCACCAAGAGGTGGCTCGGTGAGCCACCTAGGTGGCTCGGTCATGGTCGAGCCACCACCTAGGTAGCTCGGTGAGCCGCCACCTAGGTGGCTCGATGAGCTCAGGTTTGGCTTTGGCCGAGCCACCTAGGAGTGGCTCGGTTTTGGCCGAGCCCTACAGGTGTTTGCCTCTTCGCCCGTTTTCCAGTTTTGTGGTTTATCCGAACTTTATTGTTGATCTGGACTCTGATTTGATAGTCTGGATCCTGATTTGGCAGTAAATCCACTTTGGTGTTTGAGTCCGGATCCGATCTTGATTTGATCTTGATTCGTTCGAGTCCCCTCCTGATCTTGTTTGATGTGGTGGACTCTATGGTTGGATGACTCGTTGATTCATCGACCCGTTAGCTTGATTGGACACGCGATTGGATGTATTCTGTTGTTTGCGTGCGGTTCGTTAACCTCGTCTCCTCGTTAATCCGCTTCGTTGCGTCTCACCTGGCTTCAGTGTTGTGGTCTAACAAACATGCTTGGATATATTGCTCGATGGTTCGTTGGTTTGTCGAATCACCGTGCCGAGCTGTGTTAAGGGACATTTAGGCAATTTTATACGCCTACAGTAGCGACAATGGGTTGAGTTCATCAAGGATTATAAGTTCGCGATTCAGTACTATCCGAGAAAGGTAAACATTATAGTGAATGTTTCGAGCAGGAAGCGTCGACACCAGATTGTAGTTTTTAGGTACCCGTTGTGTCAAGATCTTCATACTCTTAGCCAGTTTGAATTTAGACCTGTGACGCCCCTGGTTTCAATAAGGCTACAGTCTAAGGTGAAACCAAGAATGTCAAACCTGCTAAGCACCAAACACCATGCTAAGACATATTTTACCATTACAGTTACTACCTATCTAGTGGAAACAACAACAGGTGAATGTACAAAACAAGCAAGAGAGAATATACAGAATGAATACTAAACAATAGATACTATGAAGAAAATCATCACCACTTATATAAATACATAAATCTCTAAAAAGAAAACCTCAGAGCTGAATACAAGTGTCTTGACATAGGAAATCAAATGAAATGACATTAAGGCACCTCGCCTTTACAAAACTAGAATAATAACTCAAATATTCATAAATACATCTACTGTGGAGCTCTGACATAAGCTACTAACAATAAATATAAACTACAACTAGAGTAACTCTATCAAGCTACGGCTCTCTGTGCACCTTGCTCGTTACCTGAAAGAGGAGAAATAACGAGCGTCAAGCACTAGCGAGTAATATCTTAACCAACCCCAGGGGGAAGGGCTAGAAGGATAAGAAAATAGCTGATAATACATATAGATAGTCAATCATTGATTGTAAAATAAAATGGAGGTTTGATGTTTAGAAATTTACAACACGAGCATAGGTACGTCTTCCTTACTTCAAATTGTAAATAGCTAAATACCAAATCCAAAAGCTACAACGTGGAGTAATAAATCCATCTCCAATCATACTATCAATGACCTGTCATATGTCAAATACATAAATCTGTAATAGCTTAAAGTCCAACACGAGGACTGTAGTAGATTTTAGTCTAATACGAGGACTTTAATAGCTTATAGTCCAACACAAAGACTTTAATAGTTTATAGTCCGACACAATGACTTCAATAGCTTATAGTCCAACACGAGGACTTTAATAGTTTGTAGTCTGACATAAGGACTTCAATAGCTTATAGTTCAACACGAGGACTTCAATAGTTTATAGTCCGACACAAGGACTTCAATAGCTTATAGTCCAACACGAGGACTGTAACATGTGAATAATGTCAAAACCAACATATATACTGTTAACTCTCATACCCCGGTGAAGAAATCTAAGACTCATGTCCGTAGTCAACTCATGTACACAAATCTCAGTGTATAACAATCCCATGTAACCTAGGTATCTCGCTAGCTACACAAACCTATGCACAACCTGCCAATGCAGAAAAATCCCCAGTGGTCGACCGTCGTGCCCACCGTGGTCGACCGCACAGATAGCAGAAAGTCTCTGCTTGTATGTACTCCTAGCGGTCGACCGCCGTACCCAACACGGTCGACCGCGACCAAAGAAGAAGCCTACTACTTCTTGTGCACGCTACGCGGTCGACCGCCGCGTCCATCACGGTCGATCGTGTAGAAGCAGAAACCTTTTTCATGTTTCTGTTCGACATGGGTTTAATCTCAAACTTTGTGTGTGACATTTTTATACACTAACAGCCATAAATATGTGATTTAGCATATCAAAAACATGTGAAGAATAGTCTAATCACTATAGACAAATCAAAACATATTTAAACACACATAAACATGTCGAAACCTTCGAAAACAAATATTTATCTTTCAAAACTATTATTTTAAAATATGTTCAGATCTAGATCTGCATTAAGAAATTCGTGGATGATCTTATTAGCTGAAAACTTGTTCTCTTTGCAATATACCATAATAAGATCTATATTTATACATAAAATAGCATGTTAAGCTCACAAATCACATGGAAACATCATTAAAGCCATTTAAAAACAGGGGTGTAGGATTGGGCAAGATGAAACTCGCCTGAGGGGTGATGAAAAACTCTAAACAATGCTGTAACAAGTCCTCCTTTGCTGCAAACCGCCTGATCTCGCTCAAACTCCCCAAAATCCGCCGAAAACGCCAAGGAGAAGAGGTTAGGGTTTGCAAGAGGGAAGAGAGGGCTGTTAGGGTTTAGAGCTGATAAAGAAGAGGGTCTCTCGGGTATAAAAACATATATATGAACAATAAAACCCTCCCAAAACCTATATAAACCCGAACTGGGAAAAACTATCTGGCTGATGCGCGGTCGACTGCCACGGTCGACCGCCACGGTCGACCGGACAGGAAAAATCCTGTTTGTGCATGTTTGTTTGTGTGCTGGCCTTACACTTATTTTCTCTCACATAAATGAACTTGTTTGATCCCCGAACACTTGCTATCACATTCATCTATGATATAAGCATATATTTCATAATAAAAACTCATTCATTGTATTTTACAGGGTTTTACACTCTTCCCCCTTAAGAGAATTTCGTCCTCAAAATTCCGAAATCATATCTTAAAAATTAATAATATGAGAAAAGCATGTCGGGAGTAATTAAATTCTCACATACACATCTCATAGCATTAATTTCCAAATATGAACATAGTAATATCTAAAGTTAATAACCTAGAATGCAAATATTCACGTCTTAATCCCTAACTAAATGGAATTAGTACATCGGGCAAAAAATCCAAACAAGGAACCCCCCATATATGTACCATGTATTCTAAATGATTAAGGATTAAGTGACAATACCTCCATCCTAGTGTTAAAGATAAATATGACTATCTAAAATCATCATAAAATATAAGAAAACATAATCCAAAAAAACTACCTGCTCAAACAGGTATGGGTAGTCGCGATGCATATCCTCCTCGTGTTCCCAAGAAATCTCCTCAGATCCTTATCGGTTCCATTAAACTTTCACCAAAGGAATCACATTGTTTCTAAGTTTCTTGTCTTCTCTAGAAAGTATACAAACTGGGATCTCAATCATAGTCAAATCGTCCTGAAGCTCAATCTCCGGAGCATCCAATACTCACTGTCTCTCCTCATCATGTAAGTGCTTCTTGAGTATAGAATTGTGAAATACGTCGTGCACACTAGACATCGATACTGGAAGGTCTAGTCTATATGAAACAGCCCCAATACGCTCCACAATCTGAAAAGGGCTAGTATATCTCGGGGCAAGCTTTCCCCGTCTACCAAATCACTGCACACCCTTCATCGGCGATACCTTTAGCATGATATAATCTCCCATCTGAAACTCTAAATGTCATCATCTATGATCTGCATAGCTCTTCTGCCGACTCTGAGCAGCTAGAATACACTCCTTAATCATTGCTACCTTTTCGGTAGTCTGCCTCACAAGCTCTGGTCCAAGCAAATAAGCTATCCTTCGGCTATGCCTAACATATAGGGGATCTACAAGGCCTCTCGTACAATGCCTCATATGGAGTCATACCAATCGTCGCTTGATAACTATTGTTATAAGCGAACTCTATCAATGGAATATGATTCTCTCAGCTACCTTAAAAATCAAGGATACAAGCCCACAGCATGTCCTCCAACACTTGGTTCACTCTCTCTGTCTGACCGTCTGTCTGAGGGTGGAAAACATTATTGTGCAATAACCTGCTGCCAAATGAATCCTGGAAATTCCTCCAAAAGTGCGAGGTAAAAACTGAGCCTCGATCTAACACAATCGTGTTTGGAACTCTGTGAAGTCGAACTATCTCCTGGATAAATATCCTCACAGATGCCTCGACGGTATAAGTAGTCCTCAATGGAATAAAATGTGCCGACTTCGTCAACCGATCCACTATCACTCAAACTGAGTCGTTCCCCTTCTTCGACTTCGACAACCCTACAATAAAGTCTATAGAAATGTCTGCCCACTTCCACTCTAGAATGGGTAGGGGCTGAAGTATCCCTGCTGGTCTCTGGTGTTCTGCCTTCACTTGCTGGCAGGTAAAACACTTAGCCACAAATTCTGCAATCTCCCTATGCATACCGCTCTACTAAAAATGTCTCCTTAGGTCCTTGTACATCTTAGTGGTTCCTAGATGCACTATATATCAGGTACGATGTGCTTCATCAAACAACTCCCTCTTCAGCTCAACACTAGCTGGCATAACCAATCGACCCTTCATTCGAAGGCCCCCATCTGCTCCAATAGTCTAATCGTCTTTGGGCTCTTTGGAAATCTCCTCCTTTCAGATTTGAATCCAAGAGTCCTCTAACTGATCTCTGACTACTCTGTCCCTCTAAGATGGCTGCACTGATATAGCTCCTAAGTATGCGCTGGTCTCGCCAATCTCTGGTCTAAAACCAAACTGGCTAAGAGTGAGAAGATCTCGATATAACGAGCACCTCAAAACTACAACCTAATATCGACGCTTCCTACTCAAAGCATCTGCTACGATGTTCACCTTCCCCGGATGATACTGTATCGCAAATTCATAGTCCTTGATGAACTTAATCCATCGTTGCTGTCTTTGGTTAAGTTCCTTTTAGGAGAACAGGTACTTCAAACTTTGGTGGTCTGTGAATAGCTCGAACTGAACTCCATACAAATAGTGTCTCCACGCCTTCAGCGCGAATACTACTGCTACTAACTCCAAATCATGAGTGGGGTAGTTCTGCTCATGTACCCTCAACTGCCGTGAGATATATGCTACTACCCTCTGAGTCTGCATCAGAACACCTCCCAAACCTGCTAACGATGCATCCCTGTATACAACAAATGTCCTGTCACTACTCAGAATAGTAAGAACTGGTGTTGTAGTCAACCTAGCCTTCAAGGTATCAAAGGCCTTCTCACGCTTCATGCTCCAAGTGAACTGTACATCCTTCTTCGTAAGGCGTGTAAGTAGCATCGCAATCTTTGAGAAATCCTGAATGAACTTCCTGTAATAGTTGGCCAACTTTAAAAAGATATAAATCTCGATAACTGTCTTTGGCGGTTCCCAATCAATCACCGCTAAAACCTTAGCTGGGTCTACTACTATGCCCTCTCTACTAATAATATGGCCAAGGAACCTGACCTCAGAAATCCAAAACTCACATTTGCTGAACTTAGCATATAGCTGATGCTCCCTTAAAGTCTGCAAAGTCAAATGTAGATGATGCTCGTGCTCAGACTCCAACCTCAAGTAGATAAGAATATCATCAATAAATACAATCACGAATTGGTCCAAGTATGGACGAAAGACCCGGTTCATCAAATCCATGAATACCATGGGTGCATTGGTCAACCCAAATGGTATGACTAAAAACTCAAAGGACCCATATCGAGTCAAAAAGGTGGTCTTGGGAATATACATCTCCCGAACCCGCAGCTGATGATAACCAGAACAAAGATTAATCTTTAAAAAATACTACGCTCCCTGTAGCTGATCGAAAAAGTTATCAATCCGAGGCAAAGGATACCTATTCCGGATAGTGACTTTGTTCAACTCACAGTAGTCGATACATAATCACGTACTACTACCCTTCTTCTTCACGAAGAGGACCGACGCTCCCCATGGAGAATGACTCAGACGAATAAAGCTCTGAGCTAACAACTCGTCCAACTGGGTCTGTAGCACACTCATCTTAGCAGGTGCCATGTGATAGGGTGCTTGGGATATCGGGACTGTGCCCGGCTGCAACTCTATACAGAACCGAACCTCTGTCGCAGGAGGCAACCCAGGTATATCCTGAAAGACGTCCTAATAATCTAAGATAACTCTAGTCTCACATATATCAGCACTCTAATCCTGAAGCATCACCTCCTCAATGTACAAAAGTAATAACTCCGCAAACTGGTTCCCCTGAGAGGTTGCCATAACTAACTCGGACCCATCGGATACTCGCAAATTAACTGTTTTTGCAAAACAGTCGATACTGATGTGGTAGGAAGATAGCCAATCCATACTAAGAATAACATCAAACTCTGACATGCTCAACAATATCAGATCAACAACGAACTCAGACTTATCTAATCTGATAACACACCTCCTACAAATGCTCTCCAAGAGCGACATCTCACCTAGAGGGGTGGAAACTGACAAAGGAATGTCTAGAGGCTGAGCTACAAGCTGAAGTCTAATCATATATTCATAGGATATAAAAGAGTGTGAAGCCACTGAAATCAAAAAGAATACGGGCTAGAAAGGAGTTCACGAGGAACATACACTCCACTACGGCCCTGCTCACACCATAATCACAAGGAACTACCGCATAAACTCTGCCGGTGGCTGGATGCTGGTCTGCTGCTGGATATGGAGCATATGGAACTACATGTCCCTGATGGACCTCCTGAACTGTACGAACCTATCCCTCAATCTGCGGTACTGCTGGCGGTGCCTCTTCTGGCCAAGCTTGTGACACTACTGGCGGTTCTGCTACTGATTCTACCCTTTCCCTTGCTGGGCTATTATTGGTGTACTACGACACTCTGATGCTCTGTGGCCAAGCTTATGACACTTAAAACAAGTGCCCTGAAACTTACGCTACTGAGGCGCTCTCTGATCCTGCTGGGGTCGTCTCCTACGAGGGCCTTGTTGTTGCTGCTGCCGGGGTCCTGAAAAAGGCCTCTTATTCTTATTATTGCTACTATGCTGGTCTTAATTTCATAATTAACTACAGGCATTTCTCCCTGCTTTAATCGAACTAGCTCCAATTGCTTGTCGAAGAAGTGAACAAAATTTTCCTAAATAAGTGATATTATTTAATCCGGCAAATATCTGAAGTCGTTGCTATCTCCGCTACTATCCCTCGGTGATGTCCTCTACACTGAATACATCTAACCTCTGCTTTGGTATTGAGTAGACGTTAAGAAATTTTCACATATTCCTTTTTATATTTAAACTGCACATGAATCCAGTGTGCCCTGCACTATGGTGTTCTCAGTATTCTATATTTTACTTATTCTTATAGAGCTAAGCCTCCTGCTTTGTGGCTCTGTCAATAGTTGGTTATGGTGATGATGAAATCATTGATATTGCCTCTTCAATAGGCACGACTGGTACAACGGGTGGTGGATCTCTAGAAGGTGATATTGCTGGCGGAAACGGATAGCCTCTTACTTCTCGAGTGTTCCAAAATCTTGCTGCAAACGGCATCATGAAATCAATCAAATGCTGTGGCGCTTGCTGCGGCTCGGGCTCTGCTTGCTCAGCTCTCCGGTTACGAGTTTACCTCGACCATGTCTTCTCCCCGATATTCATAAAATATCATATCACAATATATATATACATAACATATCACAATATGTATTTAGGAAGTTACTTTTCAATCAAAGTATACTAGTCTCAAAAAAAATTATTCATAATTTTTGAATACGCGTATATAACATCCTCACTTATTATAGAAATTTCTAGCGGACTCTATACACGAATCTTATGAAACTCTACTCTAACTCCACGACTCGACACAGGAAGATCCTAAGGATACTGGAACTAGAGCTCTGATACCAACTGTGACGTCCCTAGATTCAACAAGGCTGCAGTCCAAGGTAAAACCAAGAATGTCAAACCTGCCAAGCACCAAACACCATACTACGACATGTTTTACTATCATAGTTACTACCTATCTAGTGGAAACAATAACAGGTGAATGTACAAAATAGGCAAGAGAGAATATACAGAAAGAATACTAAACAATAGATACTTCGAAGAAAATCATCACCACTTATATAAATACATAAATCTCTAAAAAGAAAACATATGAGCTGAATACAAGTGTCTTGACATAGGAATTCAAATGAAATGACATTAAGGCACATCGCCTTTACAAAACTAGAATAATAACTCAAATACTCATAAATACATCTACTGTGGAGCTATGACATAAGATACTAACAATAACTATAAATAACAACTAGAGCAACTCTATCAAGGTACGACTTTTCGTGTACCTGGCTCGTTACCTGAAAGAGGGGAAACAACAAGCATTAAACACTAGCGAGTAATATCTCAACAAACCCCAGGGGGATGGGCTAGAAGGATAAGAAAAAAGGTGATAATACATATAGATAGTCAATCATTGATTATAAAATAAAATAGAGGTTTGATGTTTAGAAATTTACAACACAAGCATAGGTACGTCTCCCTTAGCTCAAATTGTAAATAGCTAAATACCAAATCCAAAAGCTTATAGTCCAATACGAGGACCGTAACATGTGAATAACGTTAAAACCAAAATATAAACTATTCACTCTCATACCCCAGTGAATAAATCTAAGAATCATGTTCGTAGTGACCTCATGTACATAAATCTCAGTGTATAACAATCCCATGTAACCTAGGTATCTCGCCAGCCACACAAACCTATGCACAACCTGCCAATGCAGAAAAATCCCCAGCGGTCGACCGTCGTGCCCACCGTGGTCGAACGTACAAATAGCAGAAAGTCTCTACTTGTCTGTGCTCCCAGCGGTCGACTGTCGTGACAACACGATCGGTCGCGATGAAAGAAGAAGCCTACTACTTCTTGTGCACGCTACGCAGTCGACCGTTGTGTCCACCGTGGTCAACCACGTAGAAGCAGAAACCTTTTTCAGGTTTCTGTTCGACATAGGTTTAATCTCAAACTTTGTGTGTGACGTGTTTATACACTAACAGCCCTAAATACGTGATTTAGCATATCAAAAATATGTGAAGAATAGTCTAATCACTATAGACAAATCAAAATATATTTAAACACACATAAACATATCGAAACCTTCAAAAATAAATATTTTTCTTTCAAAACTCTTATTTTAAAATATGCTCAAACCTAGATCTGCATTAAGAAATTCGTGGGTGATCATATTAACTGAAAACTTGTTCTCTTTGTAATATACCATAATAAGATGTATCTTTATACATAAAAGAGCATGTTAGGCTCATAAATCACATGAAAACATCATTAAAACCATTTAAAAACAGGGGTGTAGGATTGGGTGAGATGAAACTCGCCTGAGGGGTGATGAAAAACTCTAAACAATGTTGAAACAAGTCCTCCTTCGTTGCAAACCGCCGGATCTCGCTCAAACTCCCCAAAATCTGCCGGAAACGCCAAGGAGAAGAGGTTAGGGTTTGCAAGAGGGAAGAGGGGGCTGTTAGGGTTTAGAGCTGATGAAGAAGAGGGTCTCTCGGGTATAAAAACATATATATAAACAATAAAACCAGACCCAAAAATCCATATAAACCCAAACTAGGAAAAACTATCTGGCCGATGCGCGGTCGACCGCCATGGTCGACCGGACAGGAAAAATCCTGTTTGTGCATGTTTGTTTGTGTGCTGGCCTTACACTTATTCTCTCTCACATAAATAAACTTGTTTGATCCCCAAACACTTGCTATCACATTTATCTATGATATAAACATATATTTCATAATAAAACTCATTCATTGTATTTTATGTGGTTTTACAAGACTGAATGTTTCGAGCAGGAACCAGCGTATTTTTTTTAGAGCTATGCTAGTGCAGCCATCTTGGAGTGATAGAGTGGCTAGAGCTCAATTAGAGGACACTTGAAATCAAACTCAGAAAGAATAGATTTCCAAAGAACCTAAGGCCGATTTGGACCGTTGGGGCATATGTAGGACTTCGGATGATAGTCTAATTAGTGATGCCAGTTAATGCATAACTAAAAGGGAATTGTTTAATGAGGCCCATTGCACCAGATACACAGTTCATCCAGACATAATAAAAATGTACAAGGACTTGATGGGATATGTTTGGTAGAACGACATGCTTAGAGAGATTGTAAAGTATGTAGCTAAGAACTCTACCTACCAGCAAGTGAAGGCAGATCATCAGAGGTCAACATGGACCATACTAACTTTACCCATTCCGGAGTAGAAGTGGGTAGTTATTTCTATGAACTTCATTGAAGGATTGCCAAGATCGAAGAAGGGGAACGATTTAGTTTGGGTGATAGTTGATCGATTGATGAAGTCAGCATATTTTATACCAGTGAGGACGGCATACATGGAGGAGACTTATGCGAAGATATTCACCCAATAGATTATAAGATTACATGGAGTTTCAGAAACGATTGTATCAGATCGAGGCTCGGTTTTTACTTCATATTTCTGGAGGAATTTCCAAAATTTCATTCGGTAACAAATTATCTTATAGCAGTATATTTCACCCACAGACACATGGCAGGTGGAGAGAGTAAACCAAATGTTGAAGGACATGTTGTGGGCATGTGTTATAGATTTCCATGTTAGGGAATTCAACGATATATGTTGGACAATTCAGGATTTTCAAGCGTGTTGGAGTAGTTTCATATAGACTAGATCTTCCAGTATCGATGTCGAGTATACACAATGTTTTACATGTTTCGATGCTTAAGAAGCATTTACTTAACGAGGAACAGTAACGAGTATTAGACGCGCTGGAGATTTAACTCCATGATGATTTGACTACGATTGAGATTCTTGTTCGTATTCTTGTTATGAGAAAATAAGAGACTTATAAGTAAGGTGATTACGTTAGTCAAAGTTCAAATGAACTGGAAAGGAGCTAAGGAGGCTTTTTGGGAGTGCGAAGAGGATATGCGTCGCGACTACCCACACCTGTTTGAACAGGTAAATTGATTTGATTATGATTTGCTTATAGTTTATGATGATTTGGATAGTCATATTTATGTTTAACACTAGCATTAGGGTATTAACACTTAGCTCCTAATCATTCGGAATACATGGTATATATAGGAGGTTCCTCGTTTGGATTTTTCACCCAACGTACTAATTCCGTTTAGTTAGGGGTTAAGTAAGAGTATTCGTATTCTAGATGGTTAAGTATAAATATTGCTATGTTTTTTATCTAAAGGTTAATAATAATGTATTATTAATCTCTAAGATAAAATGAGGAATTTCGGGGACGAAATCCTTTTAAGGGAGGGAGAATTTAAAACCCCAAAAATTTGAATATTTTGTGATAAATAATAATAAATTTTTTATACATTGATAAATAACATATTATGATGTTTGATATACTAGGAATTGATTTGAGATCAATTCAATGTATATATGTATATATGAGTGCAAATGCACAAAACATGCATGATGTATAAATCTGGAAAATAATGACCAATGGAGAGATTTTATATTTTATATACTGATACAGTATGAAAATTGTAAGGACCTTGAATTTTCGATACTAATTAAATAATTTTTTTAGTA